>KB670981.1:265625-279311 GCA_000349105.1 Anopheles epiroticus | reverse complement strand
ACAAAAACATTTTAATGTTAAAATTTATAATCTAATGCTAAATCAAGCATTTACAGTTAGCAATAATAAAAAAGCTAAACACAAGCTTATTGAAACAACGGTAACTAGTACCCCACCGTACCCTACACTCACACACTGCTTTCCAAAAGAAGGCTCGTCCCCGTACAAGCATTTGGCAGCAAATAATGCCACACCACACTCCCGGCGCAACTAGATAGGCACGGAATAGCAATGAGCGAAATAAATGTTGATCACGTTCCAGCCGTTTTCTGTCTCTGCCGCTCTGGCAGGACGTCGTTAATGTCTTACACCAGGCGATGTGGCTACATGTGTTGGTGCATGCATTGGTGCTCCGGCAATCGTGGCATCGGCACGAGGAAATGAAGCGAGAAATTCTTTCACTGTGCTCCCCAGTTACCGTACATTCCGGTGGGAATAGTAACAAACAAAATGACTCAAGAAAATCATACATTAGTAGCGGTACAGTAGCAGCACAGTATGTGCAAAGAAAATCATTTTATTTTCCATCGTGTGTGTGTGTGGTCATACCAGAAGGGAGGATCCGGTTTGGCTTCTTGTGCTTATTTATGTATTTTCATGCCTGCTGCAGGATGTTGCTGTCCCAGCCCATTTGGTATCGATTGTCTCGAAGGCAGTTTTAATGCGCCGTGCACAGGAAGGAACAGCCTACAGATACGCACGCTTCAGGCCCGAGGAAGCACACCGCGATAAGGTTAATGAGATGGAAAGGACCACGGGAGCGCACCAGATGTGGTGTAGTAGTAGGTCCAGGATTACAAGCCGGTGCTGGATCCCTTCTCACAATTTGAATCAATAATATTTCTGGACCCTTGGACGAATCCATCATCATCAAAGGTAAATAAGCAGACTCTTAAAGAGACCATTCGAACGCATTAAAGCTCATCTCGTACCGAGACAATCGAGATTGTTTCACTTTAAGAGATGTGTGCTTGTGCTTGTGCGCCCTCTGCTACCAACAATGAAACGGAAAACGGATGGATGATCGGTAGGTTTGACTTTTCCCCGTATCGCAACGAGCTCTTTCCCTTTAATTCACAGGTTGTGCACCATCAGCAACCATTGCTCAGGTGGGATAGGATCAACGTATCGGATGCCTGTGTTCCAAAATCAATTCCGGGGATAAGAGGAGCTCCTATCGATACACTGGAATGGACGTCATGAAAATAAAGAACGATTTCGGCTATTCCATTGGGGGTTTTAGATTGATTGATGAATATGTCGATTATTTACGATGAATCGTACAAATCCTAACCTAATCCTGGCGGACCTGCAAAAGCGGTCGAACGGTATGTCATTTTTGTTTGGTGTATAACCTAGTTTTGTGTGATGGAATTTCTATAAGAATGTTTTTCTTTCGTACTGTAATTTCTAATTGTACAAGCTAAAGCCTCTCTATTGAAAATACATGGAAAACGACTCATTTAAGAAGTGTTTGTACACTCTCTAATAAATTGTAAAATATTTTCTTTGCTTTACTACAAAAAAATAAAATACAAAAATATGACAGCGGCAGTTAACTTGTCAACGGGAAAACAATAATTCTTTTAGAAGAACTAAGGAATAAGAATTGATAACAAACAAATAAAAATTATACATACTACAATTGTTATTCAATTCAATTTTTCACAAATTGTTTCGCTCAATATTTTATATTATGCCCATATTGGTAGCTTATCTTTTAGCGAGAAAGATATCGAAGTCTCCTTATCTAAGCATAATTAAAATAATAACTAATCGTTGATTGCATGATTTGCTTTTAATAAGGCTTTCTCGTAAAGGTAATGATTATAGCTAGCTGACAGATAATTACTGGTGTTTTTAAAAGTTAGTATTTTAAATTTTTGTAACGACTTCATTTTCTCCTTATACTTCCAAATTCCATAACAAGCTTTTCCAAAATTCACAAAATAACCTTTACATGACCATTGCATACATTTAGGCGTCGACAGCTCTCCTTAACGTTTTTGGTTTTCAATAAATTAAAAAATAATAAAAGCATAATAACATTATTTTGAGTTTCTAAGCTTTTCCAATCCCAGTAACAGGTGTCCAACTATGCATTAAAGTTTAAAGAAAAGGCTAACAAAAAAAAGTTTCAATAAATATCATTCATTCAATCATTCATCATTCATTTCACGCATTCAGCATCACTGTCTGTTGGTTTTAATAAAAATCTCTTTAAAATAGTTTGTATTTAAATCTTTAAAACTTAAAATGGCACTACTTGCAAGAATGTTTTGAGAAATCCGTAAGGCAATGACTAATTTGATTTCTTTCCTTCGCTCAGTAGGCATTTGATTCGTAGTCGTAAAATTTCCATTTAATGTCACTCGGTTAAGTACAATTCATAAACCAATAATCAAAAGCTTGAAACATGCTAGAAATGTGTCAACTTGAATTCTCTAAAATGAAATGGTGATGAGGATAACTTAATTTTCAACCAAATGTTACCCGTTTCACAGTGAAACCAACACGATGAGAAATTTCGGCTACAGAATGTAACCACAGCACAAACCGTACAATGTAATTCTCATGTACGGGTTCGGATATGTCCCTTGACTAATTTGCTTAAACATATGAAAAAGGACACCAAATACCCAAACGCATTGACACGGACGATGTGCTAGATCAAATTCAACCCGGCATGAAGAAACGCCACACTGCCCTGAACGAATGTTTTGAGGGACGGTCTCTTGTGTGGGAACCGTCTCCGACACCGTGCAATGTGGCAAAGTTTCCATCAAAGCGTAAGAAGTGATCTATACACAATTTTGAGCTACCACGCCAAGCAGAAAAAAGCCATTTATCATTTATCCAACTCTGCTGCCTTCCTTTACCTCCTCACTTTTCTGAGCAGGTCCATCCCCAGTGCGAACCATCCTGACTGTACTTGTATCATGATGAAGTTGAGGCTAATGATGATATCGTTTGGGGGAAAATGTTTTGTGTCGAAGGGGGCAACCAGCTCCTTCCTTGAAGGTTTTCTATTCGTGAACAGTGACTGTGTGGGTTGGTGGAAGCTTCCAGAGCGATTGAACCGATTGAACGTCCATTGAAGCTGGCAACTCAGGCGAGCAGCAGATGATTAAGTTATACCCTACCACGACGAAATGGATTGTGACGCAGATTTTGCTCGAGTATAAAATAAATTTAGTCCTCCGCACGAGCAGCCCGTCAGGATTACAGAATGAGATATTTATAGCGCTCGATTTAACCAGCGTCTGAAGAAGCAGAGGTGGAAAGTTTTTCTGTTATAAATAAGCAATTGTTTTGCGTTTGAAGAAGCTTGTTGCTAAGGACATTCGAAAAGGTTATTTTAAACTTCTGATTTGTTTTGCATTACTTATACTATTTTTTAACCCTTAACGAAGTTGAATGGTTGGATGTTGTACACACATGTTGCGCCTAAAGTTCTGCAATCTGAGAGACATTCATTTGGGATTAAAGCAAGCATTTCCTTAATACGAAGACACTTCTCACCGCAACTGCCGCAACAAGTCTTATTAAGCATAGTAATAGCTACAACAACAACACAATCCCTGACACCTAGCAGTGAAGCATTTTCCCATCATCGATCGTTCATAATTCGTCATCTTACTTCCTTTCCAAGAACAGGGTGGGTAAAGTTTGAATGGAAAAACTTGTACCTTGTAGCTCGACGGCGTGTCTGTGTCTGGGATGAACGCATGAATGGAAATGAGGACAGTAAACGGATTACCGGACGAACCCCTTTTTTTGTGACGGCGTACGTCAACCCAGACGAAATGAAAGGTTTATCAAGCAGTATCGGGATCCATTTTCTCCCCGATCGTGTGATCAATGGGTCGAGCACATCGACACCAGCCAGCTTCATTATGGTTCCATTCACAGAAACAGCGGTTGAGAGCGGATAGAGTGAAGTTGATTTTCTTTTCACTCTGCTGCAAATGAGCCAAGGAAACCTTGTTGCTCATTTTACTTGCCCGCTGCCATAGTCGCCTTGCTAGACACGGAGCTCAAACGAGTGATGTCGTTGAACGTCATTAACCCAGCGACGGCAAGAGAACCACCCCGTCGGAAGATGGTTATTAGTGGATGGTTGTGTCTCCAGGCGCTTTATAACTTTATCCTCTAATCCTACCTGGTTCGCTGTGAAGAGCAAAACGGTGAATCTTTTTATGAAAAGACTGTGTAAATATTCCTATTAAAGTGTGTGTTGTAAATCAGTTTCATTGCACCTTAAAAAGGACAAAAAATATTATTACTTTTTAAGTACCTTTAGGGTCATTATATCAAAAGGAAAATTGATACAGCTTAATGTATTTGTTACAGGAGAAAGAAAAATAAGAATGAAACTCATTTTTTCAATTCAAAAGAAATTATTCATAGTACCTTCAACGAAACCCGAAGCGTACCGAGTACACCCTCTTTCCTCCATTTAAGCCGCCAAACCGGTGCAACGTTGGTCGTGGTGTGCGTGGGAAGATGCTGAAAATTAATAAGAGGAATAAACTTTATCCTCTTTCACTTCTTCCAAGAAGGTCTGCCTTGGTCCCGGCGATAGATTTCTTATCGTTACCCCGCTCCTTAAAATGAAATAAAGGATAAGAACCGCGTAAGCCCTAACCCAACGAAATATTTTCCAAAGCAGCAGAGGTTGCACAAATGCAAAGTAAGGACACTTTTTTGGGTTGAAATTTACAAAGAGATGGGAACCAAAATGGTAAAGGAACGGGCTTGAAGCGTAATCAGATTTTTTCTGTTTGTCTTCTGATGGTAAGCGATCAAAAAGTTTGTCAACACAAATCGCAAATGGATGGAGCTAATTTAATCGTGGAAAATGATATCATTTCTGCTTCTGAGTATTGTAGCGGGTGAGGTTGGTTGAATGAATTGTTTTGATTATCTGTCAACAGACTGTGCTGGTATTGGCCCCTGTTATGTTTTAGGCCAGTTTTTTTTATATGGAGTTTGACATTTGGCGGCTGAAATCATGTAAACACTCCATACAAAACCACACACAAAACTAGTTTCAGATTTTCGGCCTAGGTTTTTTTCAGCCTGTAAGCTAGAATTAGTTTCGAGTACCTGCTCGAGAAGATGTCAAATCTAAGGATCAGCAGTCTATCTCTTTCTAACTTGTTGTTTTAATCTGACCGTTTGTTAAGCTGATCATATTCTTTCTCATGAAATTCGATAACATTAATTCAACAAATAATTATTTTTCTGGTTCTTTTTCTTTTTTATTGAAATTCTCCCATCTCAGCTCAGCAGTCGTCCTCCCATCTCACCTCAGCAGTAAGCTCTAAGAGGACTTTACAGGCTGGGTAGTTCCGTACCAGGCTTAATACATGGTCTGCTCACCGAAGCCGCGCAAGCTTATTCCACAGCACAACAGTGAGGTCGTTGTATAATTATTTTCAATGGATGAATTAGCAATACCTGTTACAATTCTCACTGTCAAGAAGTGGCTTCAATAACTAAAATAAACTAACACGTTGTTTGATGTTACCAGGCAATGTTTTCATTTGTAATACTGCTCGATAGATGCTCGAAATCTGTTAGACAAACAAACAACTGACAGGTTGAAAATTTCAGCTTCTGGCTAAAACCAGCAAAAGGGGCCATTGGTGGGTTAAGAAAACGATTGAATTGAATTTAATCTTAAAACGAGAGCCCTCATGGATGTTTAAGTACAAAGAAACTGTTCACAATACTCGCTCCTACGAATTAAATTATTGAGTGGCTACGTTACATGAGAAATAATGTACATGATGGCATCTCGGTGGTCTCATGGGTAGCGGGCGTCAGTCACAGAAAAATCCAAGTGACTCTAGTGCTCTGGATGCGAAAAAGTATACAAGGTTGTGTTGGCGTGTTGGCTCCAATCTGTGTACTAATCGATCATAAGTAGGACTGCCCTATCCTGCTAGATGCAGAGCAATTTAGAAAACCATGTCCATTGGTGCCTTACGCAGGTCTTTATCGAAAATGATTTTGTTGCCTAAAAGGAGTATTTCAAATTGAGCATTGTAGTTTCCGTATACCTTAATTTCAACGATAAAATGCAAACCTCTGGAAGGAAGCCACTGCGTACGGCATTTATGACAATAAAATATAACAATAATAATGACAAAATAAAAATACTACCGCAGAATTTCACTGTGCGCAAGAAGTTTTCGCAAGATCATGATAAGATCAATTTTAGGAATAATACAATTTAAAAAAACATTTTTTTTCTATTTCACTGTTCGTCTCTACTTTGAAATTTCTTAGATTTTTTTTTGTAAAATATAGCAACGTAAACGTTTACTGCCACCATACTCTTGAAGGACATTGCTGACGTTAGTGACACTTTGAGCCACCGTCACAATTCGGTCAGTATATCTAGGTTGCAAGGTTAGCTCAATTTGCAAACCCTCAAACGTTAACCAACATAGCTCGTGCAGTTCCAGCCAGCACGAGTGGCGAGCGACTTGCATTGGACCGCAAGGGCATACCATCGGTGCCGAATCTAACCAACGTTCAAGTTTTTTTGTTTGGTTCAACATTACGGAAACGGGCATCCCCCAGTCTGAACGGTTACCTACGTCTGCAATCCGTCTGTTTAGCTCGATGTCCGACTCGATGCGTTTAGCTTCGGACACGGTTGACGGAGCACACCGTCGAAGTTGGTGGTGGCAGCTGGCAACACTGCTAGCCGCCGTGCTGTTGAAAGGTTAATCAAGATCCATTTTTACATCTAGCGTGATTGACACTTCATGTGCGAAACAGTGTGCAAAATTTTTGACTCAAAATGGATAAAGCTAGTAGCTACAAGGTGATCAAATATTCGATAGGTTAAAGACACTTCCCCGACGTCATCGCAATTTCACCACAATGTTGCCAATGTCGTCAGAGTCTATTGTGTGTGTGTTTTTTTTTCGTTCTGCAATTTTTCAATTAGTGAAGGGTAGGCGTCTAAGCGGTCTGGAACAGAGCTCATAAGGAATTTGCCAGCCCGAGAAGCCCACTGGCGTTCGGAGAGGAATGATGCAACCGCACCAGAATGTTGCCGCATCGGTATTTTATCTGCCTGGGTTGAGCCTAAAGGGGATAAGTTCTAAGTTTGGTTCGGTGTATGTTACCAGCTTGACCTTTACTCCGACGGAATTCTATGTAGAGGAAATAAGAAAATCCTGTTATTAAAGTCGATGTCATGCATCATTAATATCTCGCTACAACTGTCAAAGACTAGCAGCGTTGGTAATGTGAATGTTGCATTTACAAATTGAAGCAGTTAAACATCAAGCTAAACCGTTATGACTTGATAAAATAAGTAACCGTTGTTTCTACCTTTATTAAACGTTTTATTTGAATTCACCTCGTTTAAACGCCAACAGCACTCTTGCAAATAGTACCCACTCACGACCGGTACCGGACAAGATGCCAAACATGTGTTAACAAGCTGGCTCAAGTTCGTAGTTCCGCACACCAAGGAAACACCTTCCAGTCTCGCAGACGTCGCCGTCGTAATGCTTGGCCAGCTGGCTGACTGACTGGTGCTTCCGTTCCACCTGAGCAACCCTGAAATCAGCCGGTGGTACCGTCTGGCGCACAGGGCGAATTTACAAGAAGCTCGACCGTAGGCCCCTTGATAACGACCTTAACCTTGAACCTGATTGGGCAAACCAGGTAGGTACCTCGGACAGGGCTGCGAGCGTTTGCGAGAGGTAACACCATTACTCTATTACCCCTGATGGAGGAATCAGCAGGACGGTTGACGGGGTAGACGGATTATCGATGGAGAGTTCGGTAGTTTTCCATTGAAATTGGGTAGGAAAGTTTTTAAAAGTGTCGTTAGCTATAAATTTGGTACATTTGTTGCTAGGATGTTTTGCCTCTAAGTAATCTAGAATCGATTTTTGTCTCGGAGATATGTAGCCACCATGATTTTTGCTGTAAGACGTTAATTTTCATGAATTAAAACAAACTTTATGTCAATTTCAAATCAAATAATTTATACGTTCACATTTCGCAAAATTGAACCCGCCAAAGTTTACGAGTTTGAAAAAAAAACCATTGAATTGATTCATATTGCTTCATAATAAAAATATTCTTGTGTTAGTAAATTTATAGATGTATTTCTTTCTGTTAATACATTAGTGAATATTTTTCTCTGCGTTTTTTTGACATATTTTTACATTATCTCTGTTTTTTATCAATATGTGATGGGTTTGTATAAAGACTCAAATGAATGTATTAAAGTTTAACATATATTATCAAGAAAAGGTGACGTAGATTAAGCAATACGGCCTGGCCGTTACTACTGCCTTAAAAAAGGTGACGTAGATTCAAAAACATTCATAATAACAATAAAAACCATAACAAAATAAAAAAAATACAACAATTGCTATTCAAACAATTATTTGTGTTGTGGGTTCTCAATTGTGCACAGTAAAACCAATGACAAAATTAGATTATCACCTTTTCCTCTGAAAATCTTATCAAATTCTGATAAAATGAGTAATCGAGTAATTCATTTAAAATTTAATGTAATATAAATTAAAATGAAAAATATACATTCAAAATTAAAAAAAAAATCAACTGAGCAATCCAAAATAGATTAGAATATCCAAAAAAACATAAATCATATAATGCATCTAACATTACCCAACAGTATTTAACACAACACAAACAATATTTAACATAATATTGTAATTTTCAAAAGAATACATGGTTCAACAGACTGTTATTTTGTTTTCTGACCGGTATTTCACTGACATCAGTATAATTTACGGCCATCCACGGTTAATTTTGACTGTTTTGAAACTGAACTGACTGAAAACTAGTTAGTGTTTATATATCTTCAGAAGCACCCGATTTATTTTTACAAAATCAAATGCAAATGAAAAGGATGGAATACATTTGAATTAATTATCTAATTAGGCCAAGGAAAATGAACATGAAAAGGAACATAAATTAAAATATATTTCAGATATCTTTAACTATGCTCCATGAACTGGTAAACGCTTTTTAGTCAAGTGTTTGGAAACGAAAGGCATCTCGCAACGACGGTGCACAAATAAACACAACACAAATGAAGCTTTTAAAATTCATTCGATTGAAGTGCAATGAAACTTTATGAGGCATAACAAATAATCAAATAATTGATGCTGAAGAACAGTAACGCAAACGCCGTAACCTGCATGATTCACCCAGCTGCTGACTTTGACCGCGATTGACCAGCTGCTGAAACCGCACGTGCCTAACCGCTTTCTAGATCTTTTCGTCCGCAGGAAATCGGAAAGTCAAAGCCAAACTACCAGTGAACCCCTTAGGCGACTGTTTATCCCTCTTTCTGAGCTCCATCCCTACCATCCAACGCGATGAGTGGAGTCATGTCCACCGCGCGAAGAGGACAAACCGTGAGGCACGGCGATTAACTTCAAGCAGCCCTGTCTTTTTCGCGTGCACGTTGACCCTGTTCTTGACCGAGGCCAAGATCACACGAGCCCAAGCATCAGACGGCGGAGGGAAGGGAAAGACCAAAAGCAAACCTTTCCCTTGTTCGGCAGCGACAACCGTTTCAAGGTGGTGCCTCTCACTCCCATCTGCAACAATTTCGCCTCGAAAACAATCAATCAATCGTCAATCGCCAGTGCGCGGTTTTTTTATCTGTGTGTGTGTGTGCAAGCGAACCCCTCCATGGCCATTGCAGGGACGGAAACTAGTCGAGAACTGCAACGTGACAACCGCATCGGAGGTAAAAGCTCCAGTAAAAACACAATGTTTCCCTTTTCCCCACTGCCAGTAAAATGATGGCCTTTCTCCTTTGGATAGTAGCAGCTGGCGAGTACTTGGGTGACAATTAGATGAGGCCTTTAAGGCTTTCGAGACCTAGAGACGACTGTTTGGTGCAAAGCGGTAGCCTCGCAGCTTCACAGTGAGCCCACCCAGTGCTTTATCAGTAACGTTCCTCTTCTGTCCCGCTTGCACTCGTCCGCTCCGACGACGACTTCAATGCTGGAAATTGGCGTAGGTCATCTACTAGCGTAGCTGTTCGGTCCACGAGACGCAGTCACGCAATGCCCGATCGCCTGGCCTGGCAGATCTGTACAAGTACACACACGGTCCGTTGATTGCAGTCCCCACCACGTACGGCCGGCACCCGGTCGAAGGAAAGGGTACGGAAAGGACGACGCCGGAATGCGCAAAATTGTGTGCTCAAACACCTGATCACCCGTCCGGAGGGTTTTGCAAGGGTCGGGGTAGGTGCCAGCAGCAGCAAGGGGTAGAGAAAGAGCACTAGAATGAGGCAGGTTCTGAGGTTAGCCGGAGTCGTTTGAACGGACGGTGTCGGGCTGGTTCAGTTCCACACCGTACGCCGACGCGAACAGTTCGTTTCGCTGTGCTGTCCGACGTCGCAACCGTTCCAAGATCGTCCGTTCTCTTTGTGCTGTGATCGTGACCCTGGCACTTTGGGTGTTTTGGTTCGGTGGACAGTAGTTGCCTGGTGTGATTAGAAGCAGCTCAAGTTGTCGCAGTTTGTTTTTGGAAATTCAAACAGGTTTCTTGCTGAAGTGTTCGTTTCATAGAACAGGAGGTGAACGTGGTTTGTGTGTCTGAGTCGTAGCTTCAACTAGTGTTAACCCCTTGTGACGATTGTGATAAGTGGCGGCACAGCCCAGACACTGCTCAACATCATGAAGGAAGTTCAGGTTAATGGCCATGTGAGCAATGGTACGCCAGCAGCAGCCAGCGGGTTGGAAAATCACACCAACGGCACCAGCAACGGGTATGCCGGACATAATGGCATCAGCAACGGCACGAACGGTGTCACCGCCAACGGATGCTCATCCTCCAAAAAACAGTCGGTCAAGTGCACTTGCAGCAAGTCCGAGATGGAAAATGGTAGCGACACAAACAACAACCAAGGTAAGGACGTTCAAACCGTCGCTCTGGATGGGTTGGAAAAGGGCACATTGCTTTGCAGCGGACACCTGGCATGTCTCGGACTTCAACCTCAGACAAAGGGATGCCATTAAAACGGGCGGAAGCGACGATCTTATATAATTTCCAGCACAGCTATCCGGCAGCAATTCCTCCAGCTGGAGAATGGCACGTCGGCAGGCAATTAGACAATCGATTCGCCAACCAGCGCGTGCCACTCTCAGCTGATACGAATGCCACACACTACATGCTGCTGTTGAATTATTAAAATATTATAAACTGTGCTGTATGTTATCGTTTTGTTTTCCAACTGCTCGGAGGAAACTTTGCTTCTCTGTAGACAGGCAAGAGGACCACACCACTCCGTCTAACAGATCTTCCGATCGGACCGAAGCTTCTCGCGTTTTTTTTCGCACACAAAACACCTTGTCCTGCAACAAGTTTTGGTTCCCTCTTTTCCATCCCGCCACCACCGGCGACGACGAAGAAACTCGTTCCGCACGCACGCGAACCACGGCCCAGGCGCCTGCCGGAAGTTTGGCGAACGTCTTGACCTTGGCCTGCTTTCGGTGACGCTTGCGTACAGTGCCCACCTGTGCACGTTCTAGAGCCTCGCACGCGTATTGTGACTCATGTGCTCTCTCGAATGTGTTTCTCGCTGTATGCTCGAGAGAGCGAGAGAAATCTTTGAAGGGTCGCTGATTTATTCTTCTTGTTTTGCTGCACATTTCCGTCCTATCATCAGTGGTGTCCGTTGGCCTGTTTCTCAGTGACGTTCTAAAATGGATAGGAGTGTACGATATTATCCGGTCGGTTGGTAGGCACAAGGCGGGCATCGAATGTACGATTGAGTCACCGATTTCGCAACAGTTTGGTGGCGGCGGCTTTATGCGCTGGAAAGAAAAGTCCCCCCATGTTTGCTCCAGAATCACACACGCTGCCATGGTGTGTGAATTGAGTAAGACGGGGATTTTATACAAGTTGTCTTTAAAATAAAATCCCCTTTGTGGATGACTATTTAATGGAGCAAAGCTTTGATTTCATTAGTGCAGATTTATTTGTTCAGACCTTTTCCTTTGAATAACAAGAAATATGATGGAAGCTAGACGGAGAATGATGCTCAATTGATAAGAGGATTATTTAAACTCATGGTTTAGCAAGAATTATTTAATTAATAATGCCATACCATGCTACTGTTGTCTGGTGACAAGCTTATGAGGTAGCTTATGGAGCCTATAAGCTGAAGTTAAAAGATTGCCATGGAAACCATGGAAAATGCATTTAAAGCTATAGAAAGATGAAGATTGTGAAAAAGATTTAAAAAGAAACAATTCACCTTCGCTTCTCGCTCTTCGCCACGGTGACACGGCCTACGGGTTTCAGCTTACAAAAATGTACATATTTGTTCAATACATTAATTAATCGTTAATTGACATTTTATTTTAATAATTATATACCAGATTCAAACATCTTCAGAAGCTCAGATTTCTAGTTTTTACATGTTTTAAATAAGTATGTCATTTAAGTTGTATTTTACATATTTTCATTAATCGTAACAGAGTATAAAACTTTTATACATTTTTTATTACAAATAATTTATTTAAAATATAAATTATTATTGCCTAATTATCCTCTTCTTCTGATAATGTACTTTAATAAGCACTTTTGTGCGACACTTGACATGATAGTTATTATGGTTGTCTATAAGGATCGTGTTATAGTAACCCATAACATAGTAGTCAGCTTTGCGTATGGAATAGCAGTCTAAATGAGATTTGGATAAACTTTGGCCTTTGCGAGAGCTCAACGCCTTTATCTTTTGATTACCAGGCCGTCTCAGCGGCCGTCGTTTTTTTAGCTGAAGAGTTTTTCTTTCGTTTATTTCCACACAGAAAAATAATATGAAAAAAGCTTTATGTTAAATTGGCTCAAGGTTTAAATAACATAAGTGATGACCAAAAACGAGCTAATTTAAAGGTGACGGAAAATATTTACTGAACATTTCAAACCTTTGATTTCCTTCTAAAAAGAACACGATATACATGTTCGTAGTTAACATTCTATGGATTATGTGATTTCCTGATGTTTTTGCATATGTATCTGTCAGTTTCAACAATGTGCCTTCTCAATTATAAAAATGTAACTAAAACATGCCTTATAACCTACAATAGAGATTGAAGTTTCAGTCTTTGAAAGATTCTGCACAATACATTTACACGATACTACTTGTTTTGGCATACAAAACAAGTTTTTATTTTAAATTCTTTCAAATAAGCAGACAATTGCAAATTGTTAAAGAAAAACAAAGAACAACTTTTTCACAATAGAAAATATCAATATTTTTTTTCCGTAGTGAAGGCCAGGTACTAAGTGTACCCGTCCATATCAAGATTGTAAATCCTGCGTATGGAGGGTTGTGATTTTGTGTACCTATAGCAAGATAGTCAATCCTGCGTATGGGGAGCGGCAGCGGTCCTAATGGGATTCGAACCGGTGACGGGCCTTTTGACAGCTCTACGCCGTTACCACTGGACCACCGAGCCGGCCCAAAATATCAATATAATAAGTAATATTCTGATGATCTAATATATATAAAATTTATCAATATAATAAGTAATATTCTGATGATCTAATATATATAAAATATCAATATAATAAGTAATATTCTGATGATCTAATATATATAAAAATATCAATAAAATAAGTAATATTCTGATGATCTAATAAACACCA
>KB670981.1:226186-263730 GCA_000349105.1 Anopheles epiroticus | reverse complement strand
TTTTCATTAATCGTAACAGAGTATAAAACTTTTATACATTTTTTATTACAAATAATTTATTTAAAATATAAATTATTATTGCCTAATTATCCTCTTCTTCTGATAATGTACTTTAATAAGCACTTTTGTGCGACACTTGACATGGTAGTTATTATGGTTGTCTGTAAGGATCGTGTTATAGTAACCCATAACATAGTAGTCAGCTTTGCGTATGGAATAGCAGTCTAAATGAGATTCAGATAAACTTTGGCCTTTGCGATAGCTCAACGCCTTTATCTTTTGATTACCAGGCCGTCTCAGCGGCCGTCGTTTTTTTAGCTGAAGAGTTTTTCTTTCGTTTATTTCCACACAGAAAAATAATATGAAAAAAGCTTTATGTTAAATTGGCTCAAGGTTTAAATAACATAAGTGATGACCAAAAACGAGCTAATTTAAAGGTGACGGAAAATATTTACTGAACATTTCAAACCTTTGATTTCCTTCTAAAAAGAACACGATATACATGTTCGTAGTTAACATTCTATGGATTATGTGATTTCCTGATGTTTTTGCATATGTAACTGTCAGTTTCAACAATGTGCCTTCTCAATTATAAAAATGTAACTAAAACATGCCTTATAACCTACAATAGAGATTAAAGTTTCAGTCTTTGAATGATTCTGCACACTACATTTACACGATACTACATAATTTGGCATACAAAACAAGTTTTTATTTTAAATTCTTTCAAATAAGCAGACAATTGCAAATTGTTAAAGAAAAACAAAGAACACATTTTTCACAATAGAAAATATCAATTTTTTTTCCGTAGTGACGGACAGGTACTAAGTGTACCCGTCCATATCAAGATTGTTAATCCTGCGTATGGGGAGTTGTGATTTATTGTACCATTAGCAAGATAGTCAATCCTGCGCATGGGGGGCGGCAGCGGTCCTAATGGGATTCGAACCGGTGACGGGCCTTTTGACAGCTCTACGCCGTTACCACTGGACCACCGAGCCGGCCCAAAATATCAATATAATAAGTAATATTCTGATTATCTAAAATATATAAAATTATCAATATAATAAGTAATATTCTGATGATCTAATATATATAAAATATCAATATAATAAGTAATATTCTGATGATCTAATATATATAAAAATATCAATAAAATAAGTAATATTCTGATGATCTAATAAACACCACAATCAGTTTGGAATTTTCTTTGTTTGGGTGTTCTTAAGTAAAACAATAAAAGGAAAAAAGGGACTTCCGCACCAAATTTCTAGTTCTATTCTTCAGCTTTAAAATCAAGCATATTTGCTATTTAAGGAACGCCGATCCTTTCCACTTCCTTTCAAACGCTAAAATCGGTTTTAAATAATATCCTAGGGCAATACTTCATCCCCGCTAGTGTATCGGAGATTTCTGACTCTGACAGCCTGTTGAAATCTCATGCTCACCGTAACCCGATTCATTAGGCAGTTCAACATCTCACGAGCATTCAGCACCGTGAGAGCAAAACCCCGTGAGTAGCCGGTAAGCGGCCAAGAAATCACTGTAATTCACGAGCAAGCTACTCAAAACACGCGTTACACATTGTCGGCCAATACGTTCTCTTGGTATGAACGGAGCATTATCGATTTTAACAAAGACAAGGCCCAAATGCCCAACAACCCACCCGATTTAGTGCGCCCTGAATTCAACCTTGAAATTGGAAGATTTTGCAGCAAACAAACTACAATCCAGCCACCCTATCAAATGTTCAGCCATCCGTATTGCCTGGTGGAAGCGGGTGTGGGTCCGCACTTCCTTCCGGTGTCCGTGCACTCGTGTACCACAGCAAATGTCCTTGCCCTGGTCAACCGGTGGTACCAAGTGAAAACGACACTTACACTGTGTACAGATATTCGAACCGAGAAAAGTAGAAACCACACAGCTCCGAACGCCATTCGCCATTTTATAATGATGCCTGTAAATTCTTCACAAATCATCCCTCAACTTGCCTGCCATTGGCATTACGATTGGACACACACACCCATCACGCCAACGGATGTGGAATGGTTGGTGGTGCTGGTTGTACGGAGGAGGGCGTTAAGTCGAGCGACAGGCGATTAAAAATGATTACGCCCTCCACCCTCCAGCTCACCATTCTCGCTCACAATCGATGAAGGTAGGAGGTATAGGAATCCTTCAACAACGACACACACACACACACACGCTGGACAATGCTGATTATTCGTCATACCACCGGGGAGCGGGGGAGCGGGGGTCATAACTGCTTCCCCAGCAACAGTACCAGCAACACGTGGTTGCAAACATTTGAAATTGTGATTTCATTTTCTACACCGAAAACCGGTCCAACGGTCGGCTGGACGGAAAGCCGGCCGATAAGGCAGGGGCAGAGGCACTCTGGTGTAACAAAGTGAACGGATGGGGGATGTAAACGCTGGTGGTCAGTGTTTTGGTACAGTGTGCTGTAACAAATAAGTGAGGGTTTTGTAGTGTCGTTCAACAGGTTGTTGTTTGGGTGGCGAATGAAGTAAACTAAGCTCTGCTCCCCGGGGTAGGTTATCAAGCGTCAACCTGTTGCTTTGTGAGAATGAATTTGATGACAAACAAAAAAAACAAAATTATCAATAATTACTGATGAATTCTACAAGAAAATAACATCCACTTGCAACAAAATATAAACTCTGCCTATTTAGGACGCTAATAACTGGCAACACGACAATGAAAACAATTTTGCCATAGCAACGTGTACGTACTTGGCCTGGTGCCTGTTGTACGCAATCCCATTCGCTCTCTCGCTTGTTCTGGCTTGTTCTGCATCTCATCGCAAACCGATTCCATCTGCGTTAAAGCCACTTTAGTACAATCCTACAGCAGTTGAGTAAAAACAACAAAATCAGTGTAGTAAATGATTCCATCACGTCTCTATGGGAGGGAAACTAAACAGTCGCCAACGCTCTACTTCGCGCGAGGCACAGAGAGGAAGGACTGAAAGGATGAGAGAATTGGTTTGGTTGTGAGAGTGGAAGTGAGAGTGAGTAAACGTGAGCAAAGGATTGTAAGGAGGCTTGAGATGTATCATGCCATTCCAAAATGCACGATTGTACACAGCAACAGAACTGTTAAGTAGCTGGTTTAGTAGATGGTCAAAATTTCATTTCCTTTTATTTTTTTACTTGTATATAAAGTACAGTATTTTGTTGAATATCAATGTAAAATATTTGAGTTTTTTTTATAATTATTTAAACCTTTTTTGCAATGAGACCATGACGGCAATGGATGCGATGATATTTAAGCAGGCAGTGAGGACGAAATCAAGAACTTCAATGATGCCAGCATTTATTATCCGTTTGATTAAAATTCAGAAAACAGAATTTATTCATATTTTAAGCTCTTCACCATACGCATGAATGACAGTTATGAGTATTCTGATGAAGAAAACAGTAAAAATAATTATCAGTATAAATTAATATAACCTTAAAAGGATTCAAATTAAAATAAGTTGGAATCTAAAAAAGCAAAAAATTAAAATTCAGCAGACGGTTCTGAAGTAATCATGCATTAAGACTCAGAAATCATTACTACATCTCTCTTCAAAATTAAAAACAATATTTAATGTTGAAAAACGTTCAAATATCGAACGACGAAACGAATGTCTCTAGAACGCTCAAACTATGGAACAAAAGAAGAAGATAAATCAATCATTATTTTTTTAGGATTGGTTTAAACATGGTTAGCTACGCAAAATTAGACGAAAATTTCAAGAAAAAAATAAATACTCTATATTAAATATTTGAAACCTCTCGAAAGGTCAAATGCAAAGTATAACATTGACAATAAAAACAGTCAATAAAATCACCAAGTAGCATTAAATCTATTACAATTTTTTTTCTGAGGTGTAAATATACCAAGTAAACTTAACAAAATATCTAAAACATCGTGTTTTGTGTTAAGCTAAATATTTTTCTTTAAAGTATGAAACATTTAAAGCCACGTGAGATTGAGATAAGAACACCATCAGTGGATCATAACCATTCGCTGCATTGTCCAACCTCACATTTAAGTAAAATGTTACCGAACGAAGAATACAAATTTAAGTGACTCGTTCCCATAGTGCGCACCGTTTCGTATCGAGCGAGCTTTAGCGTTGTTCCCAACAGCTCAAAACCTTTAGCGCTCTCTCACGCAAAGCTCCCTTCCAGCTCACGGTACGCTCACTCGTCTCACCCAGCGTTACGCGGTGCCTTTCACCGTCTTCTCATCTCAGGCACGGGAGCCTGTTGCGCCTCGTGCGCTCAGTGTCAGTTACGTTCCGACGGTGTACACACTCGGTTCTCGCTTCTCCGCACGCTTTTATTCCTTCGCAACGCACCGCCACACTGCTGGTCAGTGACATCTGTCCACCATCGTCCTTTTTGTACGCGTGTGTGTGTTTTCTGTGTTTTTCCACCACTCGTGTGTGTCCTTTACCGACCGAGTGTGCAATAGTTGGCAGTAGTGCATGTTCCTGAGCTTCGTCACCCTTCGGCACTGGTGCTGTACCTCTCTCCTCTGCTCCTGCTGTGCTAGTGCGTGTTGATCTCCGGTCACGATGAGCAAGTTCGAGATCTCCGACAATGCGGACGAGCTGAACCAGGAGATTGATGACACCAACTTCCCGTCCCGGTCGAACTCGATCAGCTTCGGTGCGGCAAACGGGAACGGTTCCACCGGGAGCCTCAACAACGGCTTCAGTCCGTTCGCGAATCGTCGCCGATCGAGCAGCATCCGGCGCACCGAAAGCGAGGTGACCGAGGGCGACGAGAACGGGTACGGTGGAACGGCCCCACCGTCATCGTTCACGGGTGAAAACGGCACCGAGGCGGTCAATAACAACGGCGAAAATGGCGGCACCCAGGCGACCAATGGCTCGACGGTGGCGATCACCGGTGGCCTCAACCGGGCCCGACCGACGCCAATTCGCACGACCAGTTTGTCAGGTGAGACAGGCAGCGGCATGGGGGGCTACGGTGGCCCCATCAACAACAACACAACCAAGCCCAACAGTGCACCCCCGCTAAACAGCACACCGAGGGCCATCATGACGCCAGGTAGACGGGGCGGTGCAGGAGCGGTGGACGAGTTCCGAGCGCCGTTCGCATGCTGTGTTTCGGTGTGCCTTTTCGTTCATGGCCAATCGCTTTTAATGATCGCGTAAAGTTGTTTTAGCTTTGGGTTTTTTACTTTACTTTTTTTCTGTGTAGTGACCGTCGCTTTAGCGGACAAGGTTCTGTCTATGCAACCTGTTGCATGCAGTCGTTTCACTGTATGTGCTTATCATGGTGTTTTTGCTGTTGTGGTCAGTAATTATTTTACAGTTTTAAGCAAATCTGCCCAAGTGTTGTGAGGGTTATGATTTGTGTAGGGCATGCAGGACAAGTCTCGAGACAGCATTTACCTTCTCTGTTAAACGTCCTCTGTCCAACAAACACAGCTTCAAAGCGTCACCTTCCACAGCATGACCATCTCTGCAATTACAGGGTTTTCAGTTAATTTAGCAAGAATGCCAACGTTTAACAAAAACGCAGCGCAAAAAAATGTAACCTTGTTCAGTTTTGTTGTTGTTTTGGAATCGTTTCAAATCCAAAGTGAAGTTCTCATATGATATAGAGTCAATTGAATTCATATTCTTTTAAAATTAAGAATCATTTTGTTATTCGAATGAATTTTTTTTATCCTCCGTACAAACCTAGAAAATGCTTTCAAACAAAGAAATCTAACTGTCAATACCAATTCAAATCATATGCCTCCATTTAAGCGTTCATTTCGATTTAGTATTCCGCGATTGTGGCATCATGTGAGAACGTTTGCATTAAACGCTGCTACACTTGCAAAATTAGCTGAAAACCCCTGTATAACCTTCTGACAAATGGTGTTCTGGTGTATTTCTGTGTAGGTTTTTGTTGTTCTCTTTGGTCAAGATAATCTGACAATAGTTCTGAGTAATCCGTTCAAAACTGATGGATGATGGATTTTGTTGTGTGTCCACACCGAGCAACGGGTTTTCGGTTGCCACTCTAATCTGTCCAGCCCGTGCCCAGCTCAAGGTCTCCTATCAAACGAGAACGGAAAGACAACGGCCAGGAACTTCTGCAGAGAACGTACTTTTGGGACAGCCAGTAAGACCTCGAGTGGCCAGTAAGACCGCCTATGGATGGCAGTGCAACGCTAATGTTTACCTTGAACGCGTTCAAAATACAGCTTCCGTAAACAGTTGACTTTCACTTCTGTTCCTTTTTCTACAATGATGTATTCAATTTTGTACATTCAGCCGTTTTGATACCCCACTACATCCCTGCCCGAAGAAGCTGTCCGTCATGGTTTGACAGCTTAATTGGCATGTCATCTTTTGTTGCGTTTCTTTCGCACACCAAAAAATCACTGCAACACTCATCTCCCAAATCCGTGACGGTTCATTGATGCCATTAGCTGCCCGGCCACTTTAACGATCATAAACAACATTAAAGCTTCCTTTTTTTTCTTCTGTGCTCAAAACATAGCAACACAGTGTTCGCTAGACAGCCAGCAGCTGATAATCAGCTACAAAACGCCTGCCAACCATGGAAGTCAAGCGCCACACCGTGTGAATGGATGCATTGACGCGTATGGAATGGAAGCTAAAACGGACGGTGATAAGAGCCATGTGTTTACGTGCTCACGGTGTTTATGTTGTTCGGTAAAGAAGGCATGAAGACGATTTGACTCATTAATCGGAACATGTGAAAAGGCGCTTGCGGTTAATACGGAGAAATGATTTTAATTTAGATTTGTATTGCGTCAATTTTAAGTCTAAAAGAGGCATGAACTTGTACATTTCTTTGAAGTAAGTTTTTACCACATCTCGATTCTCATTTACACCTAATATTATGATTAATTTCATGCTTCCCTGCTTTGCAAATCGACTCAGAAGCACCCCTCGGATCGATATGCGTGCGTCGACTTTGTGGCATCCATCATTTTAGCTTACACCACGACACCTGTTAAGCAAACGATTATGGTAATGGTAACCGATGTACAACGTCATAACTATCTTCACCCTCCTCCAACCGTTCTGTTATCAACGCTTCCTACCCCATCCCGGCTGGTTGCCCTGTTCCATCATAAAGTATGCAAATGCCAATGTAAATATGCTCGCCTGACACGGCCAGGTGTAAAGAGGTGCTTTGCCGGTGCCGGTGCCGGTATCAGGTGCACTTGTGATCTGAACTGCACTGCCACATCCGAAAGTATCGATGGGGATTTTCCAGCCCCTCGATGACTCGCTGTTGGGGATTTCAGGCTCCTTCACGCGCGCGCCTCCGCTACGATGCAAATGACGATGTCAAACGCAACCCGGTGCGAGAGCACTTGCTGCTAGCTGTGATGAATAATTTATCCCTGTAAACCGGTTGTCCGGGGCTGGGAACGATGTTGTTCCGAAAAATCCCCCTCGAAAGGTGTACGTGAGGTAGAGTCGTTAGGTGAGGTACAGGCAGGTTGGATCCTGAGGCTGATTGAACAAGCGTCCCGGGAGAGGCTCGGTTGTTGCATGCAATCAGGACATCAGATTGGCTGAGTAAAGTGTCCGTGTGCATGCTCTCAATGCTTGATTTGTTCGTTTGATGGTACTTCCCGTTACCAACATTTAGCTGATGCGTTCTTTCTCAATTTTTTGTACCATCCACAAACAGGACACGAAAAATGTACCTTCCACCATGATCTGGAGCTCGATCACAAACCATCGACCCGGGAGGACCTGCTACCGCTGATGTCCAAGTCCTACCGGATGCTGCTGTCGAGCCTGGGCGAAGATCCAGAGCGTCAGGGACTGCTGAAGACACCGGAACGGGCCGCCAAGGCAATGCTCTTCTTCACCAAGGGTTACGATCAGAGCTTGGAAGGTAAGTGTTAGTGTGTAAGCTTCAGCTTCAGCTGCGACCACAGAAACCGCGGCGCTATTAACGCACCCGCCACTTCTTGCTGTGGTGTCGTTTCGTGCCAAAAGGAGCTGTTGGAAATGGATGCCCGAAAACCCCATCATCGAGTGTTTCGATCCATGCTTGTTGTTCTCTTTACCCGTCTTCGTCCTCTCTGGCCGATAGGGAGTGGCAACTCCAGTGTTTCGTTTAAACAAGTGCCCATCACACCAGAGAGACGACAAATCGAAGCATGTTGACAGAACCCCCTTCGTGCTTAATGTTGGGATTCCTTTCGCTCGTTCAAATAAGTGGACGATGAAACTCGAGCACGAAGCGATACGATATGCGGGTCGGGTCGGTCCCTCTTATTGTTTCCCCGTCCGCGTGCGTCCTTCCAGTGTCCTGAAGCTCGGATCAAAGTGTTGACGTGCTGCGTCACCGGGCAGGAATGTCTTCTCTAAGGTTTCACCCTCCCTTTGGCTCGCAACATACACCGACTTCAGCCAGTGCTCGGGCTGGAAGGGTAATGAAAGGACCTAGCTGTGCCGCATATGCCAAGTAATGGTAAATAGAACGCAAACCAGCATGAATTGCAGTGGGAGGGTGAATGGAATTGATTTAGCATAAAGTTTTCTGGAAGATGGTATCATGCGCACTTGCGCGATTACTTGCAGATTGGTTCGTGTTGTTGTCATACTTAGTTAAATGAAATGATAAAGCTAATTAAAATCAAAGCTCCAGAAGAACGAAGGAAGACCACCAAAAACTGAAGAAGATAGGAAATAAAAATTTATGGATCGTGGAAAAGGTTTCAAAACTGATTATACAATAAAAATATTTCAATTTTCTTTCGGCTTTTATTTTTTAAATTAACATCCATCAATAAATTTGTTTATTGAAACATTTTCTATCATGAAGATGCTTGAAATTGAAACATTTTTAATCATGTAGTGTTTCAAATACCATTTATTTATGTATTTAATCTGTTTAATTTGTTTTTAAATAAGCTTGATAATGTTTTAAAAATCCTTGAAAAAACATGGTAAAACATTATAAATTATTTTGCTTACTTTTTATTCTTTGGATCCTCTCAAAACGTTTACTATTTCTAAACAGTTTTTTTAGCAAATATTTTGCAACGCTCAATAAACAATACAAGCAATGTAATTTGTTCTTAATACATTTCTTCACTCCTTGTAGTGTAAATCAATGCAATGTTGTAGCGAACTTGCAAAACACATTTTTTGTTAAATTAATGAGTCACATGAACGTATTAAATTTATTAAAAGAATCTGTATTCCTAAACCCGAATGTTTAATGATGGGTTGGCGGTTAACCTTTTACCTAAACCTTACAACTGTCTACATGTTTATAAACTACATGTTTCAGTGCAACCTAAAATCACCTTCCCTTAAAAACAAGTTTCCTAAGTGTCATCTACAGCTGGTGGCTCATGTAAAAGCCCATTTTATAACTTCACCCAACATTCATGCAGTCTAACCCCAAGTGTGCATAAGCTGTTCTCCTTTAAATGTGCTTCTCACAAAAGTTTTTTTTTTGTAAACGATAAAAGGCAGAGCACTAACGCACACAACCCCTGCCAACTGTACAACTTTCCTGACTTTTGTCAGACTTGTGATCTTTGTTAAAACCGTCCAGCAAGACAGGTTAACAACGGATCGCTTCCCCACTCCTTTCCATGCCCTGGTGGCTGCGAGCGACACTTAAACATTTCGTATTTATTATTCACTTAAACTCTTGAAACTCCCCAACCCAACCACGCCCCCCCCTCATCTTCCCTCAAAGCACACTTTTACTCGCTAGCTTTAGATGGTACCGTCTACGACCCTGCACTATTTGCTATGCTCCCGGCAAGCTTCCCTCTTCCGGGTGGCTAGAACTGCATCCACTCGGCTCCAACAGCCACCGGACAGACATTGTGCAAATGAAATTAAATCTTCGTTTTCATCACCACCGCTGCCCTGCCACCCTCCCAACACCACAGCTGCCCCTGCTAAAGTGTGCCCTTTTGTTCGCGTTCTCAACAGACGCGTTTACTTACACGTCCTGTGTGGATTGTGCTGTCGTTCCTTTTCTCACTTTATGATTTTCTGCTTGCTTGCTTCCTGCTTGCTGCGGGGCGAAGGGCACCGGTGGAATCCGTTCAACTTCTCAAACAGTATGAAATAAGGAGTAAAAAAAAAGGGAAGCAACTTGTACGTTACCACCGTACAGAACCGAGGCGGTAGTGTAGTGATTTTCCCTCTCGTAGAAGAGCTGTATGTGAGCGAGACTTTACATTTATGATGCTATATTTACCTTTTCCCCGGGCAACCGGCCACGGAAGACAATGGCGCTCTAAGCGATGCTCAGCTGCAGTTCCTGGTTGTGAACTGATGGAGACAGAGCAGCGAAAGGAGAGCGGTCAGTAAATATGAGCAAAAGAACGAAGGCTTGCACTCGTTGTGAAAGTGTTGGGTAAAGTGCAGTAAATGCGCTCCGAGGAGCAATCTTTTGTTGTGTAGCTACAGCTGTACGAAAGGAGGATGGCTTCTAATCTAATAATGCTTATGATGCGATTCAATCGATGTACGGCGCATCGAAAAGATAACTCCGTTGGGAAAGCCGAATGGATTTATGATTGATTTAGAAAATGGCATTCATAGGTGTTTTCCTTTGTTTTATGATGGTTTGTTGTAGAAGCAAAAATTGCTTATACCAACGACGTTCGAGTAAAACCTAAAAATAATCGACTAACACGTCTTGCAGTTCAGCTAATGCACAAACTAATCATCAAATCCATTAAGCTTTGCAAAACTTTGGATATCAGTGGTCATTTTTGGAGTGAAGATATTTTGATTGAAATCAGCTGTAAAATTGAAAACACTTTTTTTTACGTATTATGCTTTTCAGTCTATAATCACTGAAATTTTTTAAGAAAATTTTTGTTTCATCTTGTACGACTGTTTTAAACCATTAGAAAAGCATGGTTAATCTTAATTGTTAATATATGGTTAACAATATTACCAACGAGTAAACATGCATTTTTTACATAAAACACTGTTTAAAAATTCTGGATCTTTTGTTGGAAAGGGTCTTTTATCTCTATCATATTTCCTAGTTTCAAGGACAAAATTACAAAACATAAAACTGCTAGATCAGTAGTAGTCGAAAGTGTGCCGAGAAAAGTATCAATTTGGACAATTGAATTGAATTCAATTTTAAAAGTAACAAACCCTCTTCAACTCAAACATGTATAGATTCATAAGATTTAAAGGTATTTAACTGTGTTTCTAATGTTTATACATATCTTTTGACTTTTTTTACATCTGGAAAGTAGCTGAAAATGCTAATCCTTAGATTGTTTTTAGGTTAGATTAGGTTTTTCTTAAGCTATGATTTTTTTGAGTAATTAGACCAACACATTGAAAACTATATGAAGTATCCTCAGTAAAGAGAAAAATGACAAATACACTTCATTCTGTACAATAGTAAACATAAAACATAAAATAGAGCTCACTTTAGGGATGCTGTTTTATTGATATCTTAAAGTTATCTCTCTTTCTGGTCATGCAGTGTCTCATTTCAAAACGTACAATCGATTCTAAATAAAATAAAAACCAAAGTTTATTACATACTTTTACTTTTTTTTAACTAAGTATAATAAATACTTTTACAATAGTCGAAGAGTTAACCTTCTTGTAATTCGAGCTTTCAACGGTTTAATAAGGTAGAAAACATATCGTTTGAGCCTTAATTTGGTGGCAATAGGAGAGCCTTGGGCCATCCAACAGAGAAAAAATACTCAAAAATTACAAAAAAATTTCAATCAATATTTAACTATTAAATGTTTTGTTACTTGCTTTCGTTCTAATGTGCTTAAACGTTTAGCAGGACTAAAACTGCTTGTTCAAACCGTTACATAGATTAATTTATATTTAAGGTGCAAAATACCTGCTTCTATTAGTTAGTCTTGATGGAAATTGTCTAAGCGTTAAATATTATTTAATCCGATGTATAATACTAGATCCGCAACCTGTTTAAATTCTGTTTAAAATATCCTAGCAAAAAGAAATTTTACCTGAATTCACTCTTGAAAAGGTGATAATCCACCGCCATCATCACCAAAAAATATATGTATTTATTCCACTCTAAAGAAGCTCATTTAAAACGCTACACTGCCATGTATGTGTCTGCTTGAAGAGAATGGTTTGAAAATCGCCTCTACAGAAGAGGTCATACTGCATCAATCAAACCGCCTCGCCAAGCACCTGCCTTTAACCTTTCCTTAAGTACATTTCTGCGTTACATTTCGCGTGCTGATGAGTTTTCCGCATCCTCGCCCGCCCGGGTTCTGCAAAGGTTCTGCAAAGAAAATTGAACCAAAAGGTGTATGAGCACGTCGCAGGACGTGTTTCGATTCGTTTGACGCGTCCGTTTGCCTTCTGCCGTGCACGCTTTTGCTCCTCCATTATGGTACGTGTAGCTAACTCCCTCGTTCCGTTCGGCTAGAAGTCTATGGCAAAAAAGGCACTAACCAGCCCGAAAAATACGCGTTCAACTCCGGCAATCGTGTGCACAGCTCTCACTCGCTCACGTTTTCCACATCTTTCCTTCTACCAATCCATTCAAGATGCGTTTTCCGTCTTCAGGAAAAAAAGTAAAGTAGGTCATGAAAAAGCGAAAGGGCTTTGCTCTCTCTCTCACTCACTCCACCCACTCCTCATAACAGATCGACCGTGTCGGGAAGGGGTTTCCCAGCTCGGCTACTATTTTCACAACCCCCCGGTTTTGTGCCTTCCTTTGCAAGGATCTTCGCCTTTCAATGTCGGTTCAGCTGAAAGGCCGGATATGAGACGAGAGCTCCACTGTGGATGGTACCGAAAGAGTGCGAAAAGTGAAGGCACGTTTTTGCTTCCATTGTATCGATTCCTACCCATTCAGCGAAAGGAAGCTGGGTTTTTCGAGTTCTCTTGTTGCATTTAGCTGGGTGACGAAGCGAAGATGCCGTTTGATTTGGAGCGTTTTATTTGTCGAGAAGTATTTGAGCGGCACTACTTCCAATGGTGATCCTGGTTGAAGTGCTTTGATTGTAAGCAAAACGAATGAAGAAGGTCTGAGGAAATGTATTCAATTTTGTGCACAAAACCGTGTTTGTGTTGTTTCCGTTCGTTCAGAATGTCAATTTAAAATAACTTGCGATGAAACCTAGATAACAAGGAATCATGGGAGGCAACTATATCTCTTAATGTAGGTTCAACAGTAGACTTTGCGTTTTATTCTGTATGTATACTATTTCAATTGTCTTCTAATTTGTTCTAGAAATACTATACAGCGTAGTGCAGGTTTAGTTGAAACTATTGGAGGCGAATGTTGTTAACCTGACAGCCAAAGTCTCTAACAAAATAAATAAACCAAAAAAAAAACGTTAAAACTGTACAAACAATATGTAGTTTATAAATAAATTTATAAAAGCTTCCGACTCAGATTCTTAACTGTTATTTACAGTACAAGCTGAAGTAAATGGATGACCTAACCAACGATGCAAGAAAATGTAGGCATCTTTTAAGATAGGATTTTTTCAACTGCAAATAAGTACACCATAATCACTATAAACATTTTTATATCAAAAATGCATTTGTAGAAAAAAAGGTAAAAAACATAAATACCTTTTAAAAAAATAAAACCAAGAGCTCAAAAAAATTCAAGCTAAGGATTGTTTAGGGAACAAACCCATCAAAGGTGTACTTTCCTGTTACTTTAATTATTTTGTTCTTCCAATTTTACAAACAAAAACCTGTTTCAGCTAAAGAACTCATTTAATAACTCTTTTAAAGACTCTTTGAATCATTATTTGTTTATGGTTTTGTTTGAAAGATTTTAATTTGTTTATACTTTTTAATTGAGATTAACAACAATAAGTGAATACGGTTAAAATAGATATTTAAAATATTTTGTTAAATAATCAGATAATTTTGGCTTTCATCAAATGATTTATTTTAAAGCAGCTGATTTTGATGCCGTACTTTTTTATTCGGTAGTAACGGCCAGACCGTATTGCTCATTATTTTTAGTGTCGTTCTAAATAAACATTTCAACAATGCGCTCTTCTCGAAGATATGCGCAAGATTTAATGGGCATCAAGGAATTTAAATATTAATACTACGGAGATCAAATTATGCTACACATATGATTTGTCTACACCTGAAAGTCTTATAAAAGCTAGCTTATATCTTCAGTACGTTTGGCTGTAATAGATCTTGAGTATGTTTGGCTCAATTTGGGGAAATATTAGTAAAAACTAACTAAACACTAAAGAGGTACTAAAGAGGAGAAGTGCCCTTGGAAACTATGATATTTTTAATGACATCAAAGCTTGATCAAGAATTTAATAACTTACTTACAACACTTGCAATTTCAAATAAGTTTCATTGATAAACTAAACATCCGGAAAAGCCAAACTTCCAAGCTACTTTTCATATGATTAGTTTGAATCAAGCAAGCAAGCGTTCTGGTTTACTAAATCATCATTCTAATTAATCCTTTTCTATCTTTGTTTTTCCTTTCCTCCACCTTCCAGAGGCCTTGAACGGTGCCGTTTTCGACGAGGATCACGACGAAATGGTCGTGGTGAAGGACATCGAAATGTTCTCCATGTGCGAGCACCATCTGGTGCCGTTCTACGGTAAGGTCTCGATCGGTTACTTGCCCTGCAAGAAGATTCTCGGACTGAGCAAGCTGGCCAGGTAAGGGGATGCTCGTTTCCACTGTCAACTCGCTCCTCTCTGACACATTCCATCATCGCCTTCCCTTTCACAGAATTGTGGAGATCTTTTCGCGCCGTCTTCAGGTGCAGGAGCGGCTGACCAAACAGATTGCCGTTGCTGTCACCCAGGCAGTGCAGCCAGCGGGCGTTGCCGTCATCATCGAGGGGGTGTAAGTATTCCAATTGCTTCCCATCCATTGGACGTACAGTTTCTGACTCAACGTTTTCCTCTCCTTCAGGCACATGTGCATGGTGATGCGCGGCGTACAGAAGATCAACAGCAAAACGGTCACCTCGACCATGCTGGGCGTCTTCCGGGACGATCCGAAAACGCGCG
The DNA here is from genome assembly GCA_000349105.1 of Anopheles epiroticus. Taxonomy (NCBI): domain Eukaryota; kingdom Metazoa; phylum Arthropoda; class Insecta; order Diptera; family Culicidae; genus Anopheles; species Anopheles epiroticus. The sequence continues at coordinate 248,693 of KB670981.1, read as the reverse complement.
AAGAGTTCCTGACGCTCTGCAACAACAAGTGAGCTCACATTCTGCATCGATCGCCGTCCCAAGCCGACACGCCATCGGCGCGGATCGATGAAACCAACGACGGGAAGGAGTATTAAAACAGTGAGGCCGCAAACCGGACGGCCCTTGGTGCAACTCGTTTAGGGAATTTGTCTAGGGAAAACGCACGCCGATACACCGATGTACTCGATTTTTAGCTGCCAGAGTTTGGGGATTTTACGGAACCCCATACTTTGTTTTGTTCGTAAGGGCAAAGTTTGGAGGCAAGTTTTACACACTGAACACCCACTTTAAACCCAATTTTATCTTATCCATTGTTGTTGTACATGTTTGTGCGCTAGTGTGCCGTCTCGTACGCGTACTTGTTGTGTCCCAACCTTTCATAAAAAGAAGGACAATAAATTAGAAGCTAACAGAAAGCTCTCTACACAAGGCAGTGGCAATACTGGAAAAACGATAATACATTTTAGCCCACTAAACGAAATACAATAACTTAATACACCTCTTAAAAGCATCAAAAACAAAACAAACAAAAAAACATACATAAATGTAAGGGAAATTGCTATCTACACACTGTTTACTACTCGGAGCTGTATACATATATATTTTTGAGTCTGGTATTTGCCACGCGAATGGGTCCAAGCTATCGATGTGTGCGTACAGTGCACACGAAACACAAACTTTATTGTTGTTTGTTAACGGTTGATACTGTGTGACAGATTGTTGATGGAGAGGAAAAAGCAGAAAGAGAGACAGAACCATGTTAAAGGACGCAACAAACGCGTAGCCCTTAATGTTCAGTACTGATACAACGATTGCTGTTAGTGGTTCATATATACACCGATACCCCATCGGGTGGGATATCTTCACGTCCCTGTTCCCTGGAAGATACTACACGGCGCATAAGATTATAAGCGCTAGCTAAGTGCGAACAACATCAAATGGCCAACACATGCAATGAAGAAGAGTATCATGTTTTACCGGCCAATGAAAACAGGAGCCACACAAACGTTGTTGTTATATACAGTCGATATGTCCATACGTGCAAAAGTAAGTGAATAAATGTAAACGAACATTCAAGCATTTTGTTGTTTTCTTTTGCCTTTAAGTTTTTCTAAATTCCTTTAATCGTTTCGCTCACAAGTGTCTTGAGATTCTTTAATCAAGGAATGGGAAAGGCTATAGCTAATGTAGTTAATAAAGTTCGCACTACAATTGGATTTTACCAAATTAATTTTGACTTGCGGCTCAAGCAACACTTTGAGCATCAACTCAGTCTACTACTGATCCAAATTCTATGACGAGGAAGCGATCGTGCAATACAGATGTAGAAATTGTCTTGAAAAAATACTCTGCAGTACAGCAAGTGATTTAAATGCTGATTCTAAATTATGTCTAATGTTTGGATGGGAAAGAAGTCCCATACTAAACGTCTCAAAAACTTTAAGCACGCAGTTGCACACAGTAGCCAAACGTTATTTGTTTTAACAGCCTCCAAAGGCGCTTTTTTTAAGATTAAAAGACATTAAACTATCAACCATTTTATAACATTTTTTGAAACGTTGATTTTTTCAACATTTACCAAAAGTCAATGCCGTTAGCTAAATATCCGTTTTTTTATATATTATTTCAGCTGTTTTGAATGAAATTTACTATTACATTCAACGGGATCAACCGTTTAGCTAGTCATCTATCTTTCCTTACAGCTTCGATACAAGAACGCCTGGTTCGGAAGGATGAAATAATCATTCGCAAGCAAAACACAATAATCTAAAAATTCAAAAATTGGAAATTATTCCAAATGTCAAATGTTATTTAAAAATTTACTTGCACGTTAAATAATATTTTGCAATGCTTGAAGAATTTTATCGTCCGTTGGGAATCGATAAAAATGAAAATTGACCATAGTGCAACCTGTAAAAATTTCTGCTTATTGCATACATTCAGGAGTAATGTATAGCATATAATTGCATACCTCGTGGAGTACGTGCTAACATTGCATAACTTTTGGCGTTTCTAGATGAAAAGTGAAGAATAATTGAGAGGAAATAATAAATAAAATAAACTCACGATCATACAAAACCGCATAACAAGAGGCGAAAGAACTTCTAAGTAATCCAAAGCCTCTCTAAAACCTACCAACAGCAACAACAACCGCATAACAGAATAATATTTCGCACAAGTTTCGCACATGGAACAAAGTTCATTTAAGATTTTGTTACAATTTTAATTATTTTTTTTTTCGTTCCACAACTTTACTATGTCTCTTCAGCTTCAATCAATAAAAGATCGAGACACTCAACCAAACAGCCTAACCGATCGGATTATGGTAAACCCTCCTCTCTCGTTTGATCGTTTGCGCACGTCAGTTCAAATGAAGGAATCCTGCTCCGCTCTAGGCACAAATTCAGCCAAGGTTCCAGCCCGTTTGATACCGTCCATTATTGATATGCATCGGTGTATTGGTGGATTGGTCACCTGTTTTAGAGGATTCAGCCTTTTCACCCGTTTGCCTTTACCTTACAGGTCATTTGCAATCTTTGCGGTTAAAGCACCGGCATTGGATTAAAACTGGAAAAAGGGAAGGCAAGAAAGCCGGAGGCTGGTGGCTTTGGACGGATCGGTTTCTCCGCTGAGTTGTTTTCCCAATTATTCGGGTAAGTCAATACGGGTGTGGAGGTTTTTTGCGGGGCGAGGAGAGTTAACCACCAGAGAGCACGTGCTGAACGTTGGTCGGATAAAACGCCGCCGGTTGTGGTTGGCAGTTCCGATTTGAAGTTGTGTTTCGATCATGGTTCACCAGTGCAAACCGTCTAAGATGAAATGCATGGAACACCATGAGGAAGGCTAGCAAAGCAAGGACACATTAGATATGAATTACGTTTGATGTAGTAAGTTGATGTTTATCTGATAGTATTGTTTGAATAACTCGATTTTAACACTTTTTTAAAATAATATTTACCACAACTAATAACTTTCAAAACAGATCTTTTTAAGCGAATTTGAATCTTACAAATAAAGATTCATAATGGTTCATAAATGCTGCATTATTTTTATTTTATTCTGAAAGATTTGTTAGTTATTAAACGTTTCCAATGAATTCGATCATTCTGCTAATTTTCCATTATTTTTGACATAAATTCTTAATAAATAACAAATTCCTAATAAACTTGTAATTTTTACATTGCAATTCGCTCCACCAGAATAGAAAAAATTAAAATTTTAATAAGTTCTATTTTTACTCAATCTTGTGTCAAACACCTGGCAAGCAAGCTGGGTTTTAAAATCAACAGCTTCTACAGTTACGGGCCCACCTGTACGCCATCACACCAATACGCTGTTGCTCCAAGTGCTTCAAACAAACCGGCCACGGCGAATGTAAACAGCGTACAGAGTGAAAGACACAAAATAGCCCTCAGCATAAATCTGCAGCATAGCAGAGGCAAGGAGCCGAGTTAAGAAGGAATGAAGAAATCATTGATTCGCGCGCGCGCGAGCACGCGATCTGTAGCGATCACCAACACAGCCAACGGAAACTGGCAATTTACAGTTTATGCGGTGGTGTTTGTATTTGTGTGTCCCCATGGGCAATCTCCACACAGCATAAAGCATACAACGACTTGCCGGTTCTGGAGCGCAGTCCGCAAGCGGAGTTATGCTTCGTTCGGGTTCCACATGTGCGCACTAAAAGCCGAACGCAAACGAATCCAACCAAAAGCAGGGGTTTTAGTCCGAGTCTTTTCTACAGGAATAAAAACTGTTTCACCCGCTTTCTTAAAGTCGATATCATTCTGGATTTTACCTTTGTAGATTTATGCAAGAGAATACTGTGCTAAATCATGTGCAGTTTTTGTTTTTGCAGGCTCCTTTACAATTAACTTATTGGCCCAATCTTAATGTATGACGATGACTAAATTATCAAGTCCTATTTATTTGTAATGTTAAACTAAAATTTCAATCGTTTAAAATTGAAATGAGTTAGCAATTCTTGTTGTCGTTGGTGCAAAAATTACTATTTCTTCTATAATTGAATAATAATTGAAAATGGGCTCAATAGCTCTCCTGGTTTGCGTGTAGTCAACGATAAAAGAGTATTGTTAAAGAGTTGATTTATAGTGCAATAAATGTGATATGTGTGAATATGTGATCAATTGTCGCAAGAGCTCTTTAAAGGGTGGTTTATAACTATCTCTTTTAAATAATCATTGTGTCTTAGATCTTTTCTGTTCTCTAGTTCATCCTGTAAAACTGTCTGATACACCTGGTTGTTTTTCAATTCAAGTTTTTCATTTAGTTTTCACCGGATCGGACAAGTCAAATTGCTCTCAAAGTATTTCTAATTAGCAAAAAATCTACAACAAGTAACACGTGTTATGGTTTACCCTCTCCCTTGATCTTTTCAAGTACCACGGCCATCTAATCGAGTAAGATATTTACAATTCGTTCTCAAAATGTTACTTAAAACGACAATTGATTGATATTATAGATGCACTGATCTCTCTAAGATCTAGATTTTACCAGCTCATTTGTTCGGCGAAGGACTCAGTCAAAGGCAACAATTTTGATTACTGTTGAAATGCTTGTAAAAATTAAAAATCAAGGCTACGAAATGGTTTATTCTAAGCATATTTTCAAGTAAATAATAAGTAAAACTTGGAACCGAGTCGATAGTCCAGTGGCAACGGCGTAGACCTGTCAAAAGGCCCGACGACGGTTCGAATCCCATTCGGGTTGCTGCCGCCTTCCATACGCAGGATTGACTATCCTGCTATGGATACACTTAATCACAACTTTCCATACGCCGCAGGATTAACAATCTTGTTACGATGGGTACACCCAGTCACAGAAAGAGCCCAAAGCACAATGGTGTTCTGGTTAGGCCTTGGCCCCACAGGGGTTGTTGTGCCACCTAAGAAGATAAAGAATAATAAAAACGTTATCAGTAAGCCTAGCTCGTTGCCATGGAAGCAAAAGTGTTGGAAAACAAATAAGAATAATATATACAACTGTATTTATACAGGTTAGTGTATTTCAGTAAACAGCGAAACCAGAAGTAAATTAATAATATAAAACAATAAACAATTTCATTTTAATGGTTAATTCTAGAGTACAATGCGTACTCTACTCAATTCTAGAGAAGAAATAAGTGTGACATAAAGTTACAATAATCACAATTGCTCTTAAATAATCACTCAGAATCAAAAGCAACAAAACTAAAAATTCTACACAGTGCACCCTGCGCTCGTCAACCCCTGCCTAGCATGATCGCGCACGAAGCGAACGCGGGCCCAACTATCTCTTTCTGCCCCCAACACGTTGCACCGTTCACTCCTTTGCCAGCGTATACGCGAAGGGAGCGCGAACCCGATTGCGCATGTTCCCTGCTCGTGCGCACGCAGCTAGCCGGGTTGGTTTTGACGCTGGTGCACGGGAAGTTGTGCGATCAGATGATATTTTACCTTCGCGCAGTGCTGCACGCGTGTGTGCTGAAGCCTTTCCGGGGGGTTTTTGAAAGCAAAAGAGTTTCGGAACGACGATTAAAATTCATGCTAACCGCAGCATAAATGGTTGAAAACGGGAGTTAAAAAAACCCACAGGTGTGTTTGAGCTGTAGCTTGTGCGATATTATTCATTTGTGTAATTTGAATGTTCCGAAACAACTGTTAAACCGGTGTAGAAAGCGGTGTGCCAAGTGAGTGAGTGTCCGGTCGACTTGCGTGATTGTTTGATACTGTGTGCATAAATAAAGGCAATTAAAATTGATCTATGCAAATATGATAACAGTGTAGTAAGCCGCCTAGCCAAACGTGTTTGAGTGATTTCGGTCAAGTGAAACAAGCCGAGCTGTGTGCTTCGAGCAAGATTGTTGTGAATTGTTGTGTGTGTGTTAAAAAGTGCTCCCTCGTTCCGCAAAAAAAGGCATATTCAGGTGGTGAAGTTTTGTGGCTGGTTCTGGCACGCTCTGCGGTAAGAAGCTTTCGTCCTGGATCCACACGCGAGCAAGCTGAGCGCTAAGGTTGGACCCCAACATGCGCACGTGCTCCCCGTGGAGGACGGGCAGCTAGAGCGGGCTTCTATGAGGTGCATCCGGAAGAAGATGAGCCTCCTCTACACGGCCACCTACCGGTACAAGCGGGCACTGCAAACAATGGCGGCGGGAGTGTTTCTCATCTACATGACGCTGGTCCTCTACCAGAACGTCTACGGGTACGATGGTGCAGACGGTGCCGATCCGGACCGGGCCATCGTAGGTGACAATTTGCAGGTGAGCAACGGCACTACGTACCAGGGGATGTACCAGGCAACATTCCAGGCGGACAGGAAATAAGGCGAGGTACCGACTCGATCACCGTTGGAATGTATCGGTGAAACAAATCGGATACGGTACTGATAAGAGCGCGCGTTGACATATCTGCCACTCATTAATTATCCCGAAATCGGTCCGAAAGTCCGGGTTCACCGCCCGTCTCCTGTATCCCTTCATCCGGCAGAACCAATCCGATAAGTGACGATCCCAGCGCTGTGTCTGGAAGCAAACGAAACCCACCTGTTGGCCAAGGAAGACGGTGGTGCTGATGGTGGGAACCAGTGCTCTCGCACCGGCTAGAAATCAATTTCTCAACCCTCGTCTATGGTGTAGTGTTTATCTTTGCGCAAAAAAAAAAACACACACACACACCTCGCCGTAAATAGAAGGAATAGGCTGGGAAAGAGAAGAAATAGCCAAAAAATGGTAATTTTACGCCGGCCCGAACCGATACGGGCGAAGGTTTATCAATCCGTTTTGCCTTAATGTCGGGATGGGCGATGGGCTTGAGCGAACTCGGTTATCTGGGACTGCTTTTCATTCGATAGTGATATGCTGCTCGGTGCGGAGGTCTGGATGCGGTGCGTGTGTTGGACGAAAACAAAAGTTTCTAGTTTTGGAACACGTTTCCCGGGAAGTAGTTAAATCTCCCGTGTGCTCGCATTAGCTCCATGTCACAAAATCAACTTGCAGGAGAATAAATATGTTTACACAAATAGCAATGACAGCTTTTTTGTGGTTACATCATTCAAACGGATGCAGCGAGTAGAAACCTATGAAATCCTTTGAAACTAGCAGTCTAGTTGTTGATGACTTTTAAAAAGTCCTTTCACCTCTTCGCATTTGTCTAGTTCAAATCAATTTCAGTATTTTCTTAATTGATTAAAAGGAGTTCTAAGGAGCAAGCATGCAAAGTGTTGTGGTGAAGATATGAAATGCTGGTAATTTTTTTTTCTCGCCAATTCTTGACAAGCTAGTAAGAAGTAAGAAGTTCCTCACGATGGAAAAGGAAATCGCTTAGCATTAGCAAAACAAAGAAGCAACCAAAAAATGTGAAGTAGAATGAAATACATCCCGATATGAGAAATTTTGAAGATAAAGGAATCTTTTTCAACAATTCAACCTTTTCGATGCTTTGCTAATAATCTTCTTACTTATTTACTTCTTATAATTAAATTTCATAAATTCACTTAGTCAACACAGCAGTTTGCAGAATATATTTTGAGGGTAAAAATGTAGTCCCGATTTAAACTGAGATTATAAAGCAAATAATGTAATATTGTGCTATTTTACCTTTCAAAACTAATCTGTTAACGAGTGAGAAAGTGCGCAGGAGCATACTTTAATAATTTATCAAAATTGTTTTAATACTTGATTAAAACACTTTAAATGTGCAACGAAAGCTTTTAACGTTATTCTTGCGAATCAAAACGGAAGTGAAACAAAGTGTTAGGACTTGTTCAATACCTTGGTTGACTTTTATGTTTACAAAACAGAAAAGAAAGGAATTATTCTGTGGTAAAATCTTTTTTTTAATTTATTATTTAATTATTTATTTAATAGAAGAATTGAATTGGCTATCCTGCTCTGTGGAGACCAGCTGTCATATTGATCATACTAAAGTAATATTAAAGTTTATGACTGACTACAGCAAATCTAAATCAACAAAGTTTTCGTGGAGTCAAATATGAGGGACTGGATATTTAACTGGAGCGACTGGGTAGTTCCAAAAGTAAAGAAAAAATCAATAATATTAGCGTTTGCGTGAGCTATATGGTTGATGCTAATAGAATGCAAAGCGTACTCTGTGTGAAACCCTTGAATATCTTCCAAGAATTGTAACCCAAAATTTGCTAATTACAGTCTTCATACACTATCGGAAACAAACCGATGTGAGACAAAATGCCTGACTGCAGCAAAAACCGCACACAAAAAGTCGTCTCATACCCTTAAAAAACCCAGACGATTTTAATAATGATAATCATAATCATATTTATCGTCGAACCGAATTTGCGCACACCAACTCATTCATTTGCAACGATTTTGCATCGATCGGATTTCAATGAATGTGGCAGAAATAAACCGATCATCCGGCAACGACACAAAAAAAAGAACCTCCTAAACTCTCGCTTAGCTATACGTTCCCTGATCGCGCCAAGCATCTCTCCCGAGGTCGCGAGTCGCACCAGTCGAAACGAAGATATCAAACACCTGCCGCTGGAAAGAAGGGCGAACGTGAGACGGCGACAACGACTCCTCCGACAGCAGAAAGCTCCCCGAAACCGAATCCCCAGCATAGTTGCTCGAAATGGAACGGTTTGAAAGCAGTAAAGGAGGAAAGAGTGAGATAAGGCACGATAGATCGGGGCAGAGGAGCACGGTATTCCGTACAACATAAAGCCATACCATCTGCCTACAGGTTTTTGTTTTCTCAGGGAGCAAACAGGCAGGGTTTGGAGCTGGCTCTAGCCGTTACCCCGGCCCGCTCAAGCCCGCTTTCATCGAAGTGTCGATCGAGGGCCATCGTTGAAAGGTTTAGGGCAGGGCTGAAGGCACGATCATACGACGAGGGAGCTACTTCGCATCCTTCCTTTTAAGAAACGATCACCGAACCGATTTTGAACGAGATTTGAGGCAGCGAGACGAAAACTGGAACAAACATATCTCACGCGGGGCTTTTTTATTTTGGTCTGTTTTGGCTTTGTTTTCCATCCCGTGCTGCTGCTCGGAGCTCTGCTCCACAGCATAACCCGATGGCAGAGCTAACCTTACCGCTGATATGCAATTTATTACTCGCACTCTACCTTGCCGGCTTGCAGCCGTATGCACAAGTCTCAGACCGCAAGTCTGCTTCACGGGCAACCGGGCTGTTCGGCAGCCGGATCGATCACCTTTCGCGATGAACGTACGCGGCGGCTCGGGCTGGTTGGTTTCGGGGTCGAAACGCGAACGTGTTATTATTTCCTATGCACCGTGCTGCACCAGCACGGCATCGGTTGATTATGTTGTGATAAAAGAGTCCTCCTCCCACCGCCCGGGCGGCGGTCTCGCTTTGGTGCGGCACAATGCGCTACCCCGTCATCAGCGTCAGCTATCATCACAGGTTGATCGCGCTGCTCGTAGCTGAGGATTTGAGGTTTGATTTATTAAAAAGTATGGCTATTTATTGCTTTGTTCAGGAGGTGATCGTTTCACACAGGGCAGAAAACACAATTTTTATAAAGCTTTATGACATGACATTTAGGGTATTAAATTTAAAAAACTATTTTTTTAAGCATAATCTTGCCATCTGTTTTGGCAACCCTTTTGCCAAAATAAAGTACGAAGCCCTTCAACCCGAAAGATTGTATCACCCACACGTGCATCGTCGTTCAAGGGCTCCAGCAAACACCGAGAAAACCTGCTTACCACCTGTCATCTGTTCGGGGGCAACCGAAGAACGCATCTTTCCAATGCGAAAAAAACGACCCCAAAACGCATACAAATACGCAAAGTTTTAAGCAGAAAAGGATGAACTGGAAAAATGCATCATCCAGCCTTGCGTTCAGTGCAACGCGGAGCGAGAGAGAAAGGTGTGTGTGTGTGTGTGTGTGTGTGGGAAACGAGATGCACTCCGAGTTTGAGATGCTGTTAAGGTAGCCTTTCAAGATGGATGGGACTGCCTATATTACTCCCTCCCCTCACATTCGTTCTCTTCATTTCGGTGCTTCAGCCAGGAGTAGCAAGTGCGCTCCTTCAAACAAGTAGCTCATTAAACGATCATCAGTCGAGACGGCAGAAGAACGCGGAAAAATGACCCGGAGAAAGCCAACATGAAATTGAACCACGAACAGCTCGTGGTGGAAAACATTTAAGCTGGTAGAGCGCATGGAAACTGGTTCTTTTCTGTGTTTTTTTTATTTTTTCTGTGAGTCTGTTTCGGTGCAGATGCGCTTTCGATTTTTGACTTGCCTTTGACTTGGCGGGTGCAACAAGAACGAAGGCAGCGGTGCAGCAAGGGTTCGGAATGGATGATGTTGTCGTTAAAGCCGGTATCTGGTTCAAATTTGGCGAGTGATGAATTTAAATGATTTGGTTAAAGAAGGAACCAATTAACAGGGGTTTATGCTGCTGGCGGTTGTCGCACAAAAAATAATTAATTTAATTGAATAGGTGACAACTAGAGAGAAATTGGCTTTCATTTTTAATTCATTAAAAGCAATAACACCTCCTAGGATATAAAACTTGCTTCTCACATTGTTTCTTCTAAAACGCTTTTAAGAAAACGATTTTTTTTTAGCAAAATTATTACAGAATGAACCAAGAGCGATTTCCAAGTATTTTTCATAAACAGACGTAATCAATCATATTCATGAGACATATTCTTTAACTGTTGATATGGTACTCATGAGTCATGTAATTTAACTGCTGTTCGAATAGTTTCTTAAAGTTAGAACTTATTCTTTCATTTTCAATGTATCAACATGAGTTTAAACACATTGATTACACAATATATCACTTAAAGAAAACGGACAGTCCGCTCTTGAAAATGCTTATTTAGTATAATAATTTTCAGGTTAGAAAAACCGATTATATTTTTTATAAATTTCAATGCTTTATTGAAATGTGTTAACATTGAATACATGTTCTTGGTTTTGATAATTAATTTATAAATATCTTAAAGTAATCAGTTTTTTTGTTTTGTTTTTCAATCGTTTTTACAATCAATCCGACTGATTGTAAAACAAAAAGTGACAAAAAGTGATAAAATACTTTTATAAGATGTCAGTGATCCTGGTTTTTAAATTCAGGCAACATTCAAAATAACTTTTTGAAGTTTTTTTTGAGATTATCAGTTCAACGAATAAATTAATGAGCAAAATAAACTTAAATCACGTTAAATTCAAAGCCAGTTTAACAGTTGACTCCAAGCCATATTTGTGCCAATTTTTATATGTGTTAAATTTTTATTCAAAAACAGATCATTTTGTTTTGTATTTGTAAACTGGACAAATGCTGTCGTTGTATTTGGTCTGCTCTGCCTTTCAATACTTCCCAAAGCCAGCTAGCTTAATTTCTACCCACACAAGCAGTTCGCAATAGAAGCTTCTCTTGCAATAAAGGGAAGTGTGAATCTCTTTCGCAAAAAACCTCTTTTGCAGCAATGCAATTCAATCAGAACACCCGCGACGATAATGAAGTTCTCCCGCCGTGTGATCTTCCCGGTACGATCGTTCGGGACGTTTACAGAGCGATTTGATTTTTGCCGATTTTTGCACGCCTCTTCATTTTCCTTTTACAAAGAGTTTTCCAATCACTGCAACATGTTTAAATGATTCTAAAATAATTACTTTTTACAACAATTGCACCAGGTGGTCAATGATTAACAATACACTTTAGCTACATTGTACAGAGCGCAAGCTGATTATGATTCACTTCCTCTGAAGTGTTTGCGGTGGCAAACGTTACCAAAACTGTTAATACACCAATGTTAATGCAATGTACAATCTTTACCTTCAATCCCGTCAGACGTTCCTCATCCTCGAATTTCACTTCTAAAAGCAAATGCTGTACACAACTTCATCAGCGTACCATCAGCTGCTGCTTTGGCTCTCCGATGGACACAAACCAATCACATAGTCCCATCATTCCTGTTTTTTTTTTCTTTTTCGAATAATTCAAACCATTTCGTCACTCACCAAAGGGAAGAGAATCGGCAAAAAGACACAAAACAAAAAAAGAACAATCCACTCAAATGGAAAGCTAAACAAAAACAATGGCACACAAATACGATCGACCAGCAAATGCTTGCGGGGCTCGCAGCTTGATCAAATATTGATGTTTGCATCGAGCAAACGTTACCACTAGCAGGCAGCAGCAGCAGCAGCAGCAGCAGGTTGAAGTAAGTGAAGTGAGAGCGTTATAATCACGCCAACGCCAAAATACGCGCCTCCTCACGCCCGTACAAACGTTAAATTGAAAGTAAAACAAAGCCCTGATCGAGGTGTATACGGGAAGCATTAGAACAAACCGTATCGGTTTTCTCTTTCGGCCACGCTTTAAACGTCATTCCTTGCGGGGCCCTCAAATGGAGGGCTGTGTTGTACCCCTAAACAACAAACAGTAAACGACACAGAAGTGGACAATGTTACGCATAATGAATGCGTAAGCTGTCGTCTAAGAAAGGGAGAGGCTCGGTTTCCTTGTTTTTCACCACGCTAAATGCGTTTACAATTCATTTTGCAGAAGGTTGAAGCTATCTACTAGCAACAATCGGACAATTTTTCGATGCGCTATGATGGTTTTTGTGTGACAGCAAGTGTGGAAAAAAGCGGAAGAAGTTTAGCATAAACTCACGAAACTAAACGAGTCGAGCGCTATAACGGGGAAGAATTCATTCAGACATGCTGGTACCTACGAATAGACAATGGTACAGAAAAAAGGCCCTCGAAGAAAACCACAGTCAATGGATCGTTGGGAAGCAGTCAGTAAAAAGAAAACAACGAAACTTCCCAAAACAAAGCACACATCCAAGCATGTGTATTCTCCTTTCAGCAATAGAAAAAAAAACGCAAAACGCCTCACTGATAAATTAAGCTAATGGAGTTGGCAGAAGCACTGGTAGGCTTTGCCGCACCGTATGCCCGAGGATGTCAAAATGTGGGGAACCGCACAAACACCAAACTGACCAGCATTTGCCAATTGCAAAACGATGAAAGGAAAACCCCACTTCTCGGCGTCTCAGTGGTTGCTTCTTCTGGTGCTTCACTCACTTTTCTTTAATAGCACATTTAATAAGCAACCGAAAAACAAAACTAAAGCTCATGACGCTCGCGAGGGAGAAAGAGCAGCTTCTTCCCGGCTGTCGAACAACACGCAAAGGCAGCTCGTTTTTTTTTTTTGCTTTAAATAAATGATCATTTAAAACCGCTCAGTAATAACGGCTGGAACGGGTTCGATCTACCTCGTTTGCCAACGAGTCCCTAAAGTGCGCCAGCTTAAGCAGCTCGAAAAGGATGATGCTGCTGTTAAGCGGCAGGCAGGAAGTCAACCTGTCCTTACACGGTTCGCAGAAATCGATCCCCTAACGCTGGTAGCTGTGTCTCTTTCTACAGTTTTTGTTTTTTTTTTGTGGAGTGTAGCTCCACAAGATTCTTCTCCAATTCCTATTGCCCGAAGCACGATCACAAACGTTCTTTCCGTCAGAAGTCTTCAAACACATCGGTTTGTGGCTGATATCTGTACAGAATCACCTCAGTGCCAATGCACACACTCGTCAAAAAGAATTTAAAAGTATAGCAGAAGCAACCAGCCTTTACCATACACACTTTCCCAGTTTCTCTCGCTTCTGAGCACCACAACAACCAGCGCTTGCCGATCATTCCGCAGTTTGATTGGAAAATTAGCGGAAGCTTTTAAGGCCTGCGCATGGTATGTTTTCCGTGGTAGGGAGGGAACGATCGCACGCGCACACACATCGATCGGACTCCATCAAAGCGGGCGCGAACGATATGAGCTTTTACCCCGCATCCACACCGGACCGGATGTGGAGCGACCCAGGGGGATCCGGGGATCTTTTGGGCGTCTGCACAGTGGTAGACGGGGCTAACGAGACGCTGAAAGACACACGCCACGGTGTAGACAGTTTTGGGGAAGGCTAAAGAGCTCTCGGAGCATTAGAGTTCAAGTCGATTTCGCTGACTAATCGATTGTGCTGGTAAGTGAGGGGTGGTTTGCTCCGGTTTAGAACTACTTACGGGAAGGTGCAATGAACCTGCAGAACGGACAGGCCTGCTGTGTCTTTAGTTAGAGCTAGAAGCGTTCAAAACGGACAACAAGCCAAATGGTTTCCAAATTTGTGAACTCCAGCAGGACATAGAATTTCTCAATTCGACATCTTTAGCTTCCAAATTCCGATATTCTCCGACTTAACCGTATAATTATAATTTAAAATTCTGAACATGATTAGACACCAGAGACCCAAAGCGTTGAGTTTCTGGAAAAATTTGGCTTTTAAAACAAAACAAACAGTCCAGAAAGAGGTTATAGCCAACCTCACACACTCGTTCAGATAACGTGAGGCAGATTTCAATGTAATGTACGTTGATGTCAACATCTTCAACATCTCCAACGTACCCGCTAGGCAAGGTACGAACGAGCTTGCTATCCCAAGAATGGCGTTTACATGCCCTCTAACATCCACGAGCCATTCCCGACCGGTTGACAAGCGACCATAAAATGTGAGGTACAAATTCTCGGGAAATTGTAACAACGCACAATCGTCTGAGGCACGTTGCTGCTAATGCTGCTGCTGTTGCTGCTACACAATCAAAACGGATCCTCTTCATGGTGATGATCATTTGTTTATGATTACAAGAACGTTGCACTTGACGTACCTTTCTTCTAGACCCGACCGGTGACCCTTCCTGCGTACACAATGCACCACCATCGTTCTACATGAACATTTTATTGCATTGCAAACGGGACACATACACACCCAATGCCGAGCGGATGCGAGCATCGCCCTTTTCGGTTCAACACATCAACGAGTTCATTTGTTCAGCGTCTTTTTATGAGCCAACATTATGACACCCGTGCGTGCGTGTGTGCTCTCTTTTTGCTGGTGGCCGGAACGAGAAAGCAGACACAACAAACGTCAAGACATACCTGGTCTCGCCCACCACGATACGGCATAAGAGACCCGTCCGCCTGAACGCACTTCAATTAGATCAACCAACGAACCGTGACGAAGATACATAAATACTGCCACACAAGCACACACACACACACACATGAGTTTTAGGCCACGGACAAGGCTGGTAGGTCTTGAGTTATGCTAAAGAATCACCTTTCCCTTCCAGTTGCGTTGTATTTTTCCCTGTTATCGTAAAACAAACGATTTCTACCGCCGGCAAAGCGAGGAACCTCTCATGCCGTTTGGACGCTTAATAACGTTTGTGGTTCGGCCCTGGTTTTCGTGCGCCGACAAGAAGGGAAAGTCAACTAATCTCGGTGCTCGGTGCTCCACACTCTCCCAGCGGGCGTGTGAGCGTGCGTGTATCGGCATTGTCTACCAGAAGGGCTACCGCTAGCTGCTCCACGATAGAGACGGCTCCCTTTAGCTCGAAGGGCCAATTGAAATTTATTCGAATTTAATCAGTGCAAAACAGTCGCTGGGCCTAGGAAAGCTGCGGGTCTTATTTGTACTACTTTGATGTGATGCGTTGAAACGCATGTGGCAATCGTTACTGCCCGGCTCGGCTGACCATGACTGACCGTGGGAACTGACCAGCCCAAGCGTACAGTGCTTCCGTGCATTTAATGTCTAGAAGCATCTTCTTCTTTTTTTGCTTCCTTTTATGATTGCACTGTACGCGAATTCGCCGGTTGCGCAAGTGCCTCTCTTTCTCCAAGGGTTCGGTGCCTTTCCAAGGTATTGGACTAGAAATTGGACATGGTAAATATTGACAAACGACAACAAACGCCAACAAAAAAAAAACGCACCGTCTATCCTCAGACCGCAGGCTTGTGGATAAGATAAGGTCGAGTCTGGCACGTCCGCTAGCGGATGTATCAGTTCCGGAGCGGCGTTTCCTAACGGGCTATCGTTTCAGACCTTTACTTAAAGGTTGGTTCGTTCGTTTACCCTTGTACGTGTGCCAGTTTTGCATCTTTCGGGCCGGAAATTTCTGCGGAACAGGTCTTTATCTACGAGTTGATAGTTCTGTTTGTGCTGCAAGATTGTGAAATCAAATAAAGGAAAAGCTTTCATTCCACAGCGCATCGAATTCTTTAGCTAAAAAACATTAAGAAACTAGAATGTCCAACGAAACCATTCGCTAGAATGATCCCATTGTAGCCCGGAATGCAAATAGTCTCACTGCCTGCTAAATAGTGCCATTATTTACCGTATGTGGAACGACAGCCCTGCACGGCAGCCTCACGCGTTGCGCTCCAATCTCGAAATAGTAGTTGCCCTCTTAACACGATCTTTTGCAGGCAGCAATCGTGACAGGTTTCTCTGGGCCCGTTCCTGCCCTGTCTGTTGTCATGTTTCGTTGCCGGAGAAAAGCAAACAAGTACCGTGAACTGTATGGTCGGGTCGGGTACCACCTGCACCTGCTGGGCTTAGAAGAGAGATAGAGCACGATTACGATTAAGCAGAACGGGGACGAGGACTTTTCCTGGCCGCAGAGCGCACTGCAGACGCAGATCTAGTTGTCCGTGGCATTGCTACCGCAGAATCATGATCACGATCTTGAAATAAGCACGTCGAAAAATGTCGTGCACATGTGTCCGCATCGACGGTGACAAACCCATTCGCAGGAATGTACATTTCGAGTTCGCCCACCGTTGACAGTTGAACTATTTTTAATTTGTTTAATACTAAATTCTTTCTTCCTCTCTCTCTCTCTCTGTTTTCTGTTAAAGGATCTTCAACAATTCGGTGCAGTGATGCTTGTTGGTGGTGGTCCTGGCGGTGACGCTCCTCCAGCTCCGGGCATTCCGGTGGCTCCAGACGACGCGAGTGTAGTCATAAGCAAGCGCGACAACTCTGCACCGTTCGGACGGGCGGCAGATAGTGATAATGAGGTGGTGCGCGCGGATGCGAATAAGCAAGTGACCGGTCGGACAGTGGTCGCCGCCGACCGGGGCCACCGGATGCCGCCACCGCTGGCCGTCACCGGCACGCCCAAGCCACCCACCACCGAGCTGGACGATCTGCTGATCAGTGTGAAGACGACCAAAAGCTACCACGACACGCGGCTCGAGATGATCATCAAGACGTGGTACCAGCTGGCCAAGGAACAGGTAGGTGAAAGCGAAAAACCACCGAAACTTAATTACCATTCCAATGCCGTTCGATTTGCGAGACAAGCGCAAAGGGTTGCTTTGTTCTTGGCGTCAACCGCAACCGGCAGCCCAGCAAGCCGGCTCACACCGAAAGAGGAAACAACTTGGCGGCTTTTGTGCATTTAATTTCCCATTGCTGCACACTGCAGCGAACTTCCGCCCGGTCGCATGGTTTGCGTGAAGCGTCATACTACGGGTGTAACTTGTAAGGTGAATAAAGATGAGTAAGTTACTTAAAGCCGCTTGTTTATTGCTGAAGA
Organism: Anopheles epiroticus; assembly: GCA_000349105.1. NCBI lineage: Eukaryota > Metazoa > Arthropoda > Insecta > Diptera > Culicidae > Anopheles > Anopheles epiroticus. The sequence goes on along the minus strand of KB670981.1, from coordinate 231,275 downwards.
TAGTTTACTCAGAAGCTCTCTTGCAGGTAAAAGAAAATATTAAAAACTCCGCCTCGGGAAAACTCAACCACGTTTGCGTGGTGGTTGTGGACGTTCCCCAGGTTCCCAATTGTTCTGCATGACGAAGCGTAAACTTTATAAAACCGCACACGCATTCATGGGACGCCGAGCAGGGCGGTGACTTCTCTTTAAGCAAAGTCAGTGAGGCCACGTTCCTTTTGTGTTCGCCCACAGCCCCGAGCCCCGAGTGCAGGCATAGGCACAAGTTTGCATTCAGCATAATGATATTAAGAAACCTTGCGCGTTACTGTTGCCCTTTCTTCCCCACTGCTTCCCCGCCACTAATCAAAAGAAAACTTTTTCTTTGTCCAAGCAAAAGAGGGTGCTACGTTTCCCTTTACCTTACGGTGCGCGGCTTACCATCCAGGGTGAATAGATCGCTGGGGGTATGTAATTATTTGTAAAGTGTAAAATGATAACTTATACGGGTGATAAGAAAACAAAACAGAGGGAAAAGCTTCCTCCCCGCTGCTTGAATAATGCAACCTCTTCCAAAGCGTGCGCAACATAGGGTGTAAGGTGTAAGGGTCGTAGAAACGTAATTTGAGTCACATTGGGCTCGTTTCCCCTGCCACCAATTAAGGGTGCTTAATTAGAGGCCGGCTTGTGTTTCAAATCCTGATAATCCGTTTAAATTGACCCAGAAGCCCGATTGTACGCCGGCTTGATGCTAGATAAATCTCTTACAACCTTAAAAATGGTTGAGAAGTTTTGACAAAAAAAAGGATGCTGCAAGTCACCGCAAATCGCACTCGAAAGGCATTACTTTTCTAGCTTCCGACACTGGTTCGCGTTCATCCCTTTTCGCCTCTCACAGTTGTGGTCTACAACGTTTAAACAAAAAGAAAAACAAGTCAAATAATCCGAAATAAAATGAACAGCAAAACCGATGGATTTGAGGTAATTGAAGTGCAAAATTGGACCTTTGCCTGCTGCCTCAACTTCAAATCTCGTTTATCCTTACTGTTCTTCCGTTTTCCTTTTCTTGGCTATTGTATATTCGAGACGGAGAGGTTCGAGTGTAAGCATTAATTAAAAGCGACAAGCAAAAGCCCCTAGAACAGCTACCAAGAGCAGGAAAGCGAGGATTGGTATAAGAAAATTAAAACTACCAACTTAATTACTGCCACACGCTGTTTTCAAAGACGGCGGGCTGGAGAATGGACCGGGAACAGAGAACAGGCAAAAGGACATGGATTTATGAAAGCATTTTCTTGTCCTGTCGCTGCAGCCCTGCTGATAAGCTGCAGAAGTTGTGTGCGAACAAACGGCAGTACTACACAGAGTGGCTTGATATTTCTTGGTTTTGAATAGGGATTTGGAGGGCCCGAAAAAGGGAGTTAGTGACTGCTTTATCAATTTTCGCTTAATGGTCAATTAAACATTTTATAATTGAAAACATTTCCACCAACGATACTACAAAGTAGTACAATGCAATGTATTCCAATCAAGTAAGGAAAACCTCCCAGAATGTTGCAAAAAAAAAAACAACACTCCCTACAAACCCAATCATGTCGAGTTGCTCGAGTTGATGGCTAAATAAAATTGAACCAGTTCAATGCAGAACACAACAAAAAACCCGGACACTATGACAGTCTTGACTGCAAGCAGCGTTGCACCCGTGTTCCTGCACCGTCATTCGGTTGCAATTAAGATGTTTTTGCTTTGCATCTTTTCTTCACCTTTTGCTGCACAAAATGGCAAACAAACCGATTTGCTGTGCAATCTTCGGTACCCAGTAGGGCTGCAACAATGATGCAAAGCTGTCACTGTTTTTTCTTCCCTTACCCAAAGCACTGTTTGATAAAGTTGATTTGTTTGTTTACCTTTAACAAACGGCATCCTGCCATCGATCAAATTTTCACGCCTCCCCCCCGATGGAAAGATCTTCATTAGCAGCAGCGCGCCATCTTATCGTTTGCTTTAGCGCACTAGCGCGTTTACAGTGCCTCCTTGAGCGCTCCAGCTAGCGAAGCGTCTCTTCTAATTTGTACTAATTTTGCTTTTGCCTCTTCCCAACCCGTTCAAGCGTTCGTGTCGTGTCAATCAAGGTGCATGTTTTACCGTTCATCAAGGCCGTGTTGACGGGTTTTTAATTGAATAGAGAAACCTCGGACTGCGTTTCCATTACAAACGAACGAAGCGTTCCTCATCGAACCAAAACACATGTCGAGCGTCTGTCACCTTCCGCCATTTGAATCGGAGCAAACAAACTATGAGATCAAAAAAAAAAAAATGATCGATTACCAAAGCGCAGCGCCTTTTTGTGTAAACGAAACCAGTTCGCAGCGGAAATGTCATCTCCGCTTCGTCGAGGTTGCTCTCCGTTTGACGTCTAATCAAATCAATCCCCTCGAAAACACAACTTAACCCGCTCTTCCCGGGGTTTTTTTTTCGTTGCTTCCACCTGTTTGTGGTCTACGGTGCGAACCGAGCAGCGAAGTCCACGATCTTCATAGCACCTTACGTTCCCGTAGGTTAGCACCTCGTTAATCCTCACTTTCCGCATGATCGATCAATTGCGTTTTGACAACCCGGACCCGGACAACCACTTTGGCTCGACGACACAATGTACTAGCGACGGGCCAAACCTCAATAAAATGACGTTTGGTACCACCACAAGATCATCACGCTTGCAACATTCTTTCGCATTCGATGAGTTCGTTTCGCAAAATTAACTATAAATAAATAGCAAGCTTCAGAAGGACTTTTGCTGCACACAGCTTAAAGGTAGAAAAAGAGTCTCTTCCCCTCTTTGGTAGCTTTGCCGACTTCTCTTTAAGCCTCAACCCCATCACGTCAATCGAATCGATCTTATTCGATCGATTTCAGACCACGCCACGGGCTTCGCCACATCCCGCTGCGCCAAATCAATTAGTTACATTGTTCCTCCCGGCCGCCGGCATCCGAGTGCGGACAAGTCCGTACTCGATTTCCGATCTCCAGCTGGTTTCAATTTCATCGCCAGGGAAATAAATTGCCTTCAACCCTTCGCAGAGACTTCATTTACCATCCAGCGGGACTTCTGGGTACTTTATTTTCCCCGACCGACCGGTGACCTTCGCAAGCGATCGGTTGCAGCTGCATCCTAGACGAATCGATAATGATCGTTCAATTTCATCTGCTGCGAAGCGTTTGGAGGTCAGAAGATGATTTATTGGATGCGATTTTCTCACCAATTTCAGGTGCAGTGAATCAGACTCAGGTTGTATGAATGAGTTGCATTCCAAATAGGTCTCAAAAAAGAAGGTCTTACACCATACCAAGTCCCATTCTGTAAAGGATTTCTACCTGCCCTAGCGTCATAAGCCTTCCTAATGCAACTGACGACTTCTAGGGGTCAACGAACGTGCCCATCCGCTAGGACCGCAGGCTTAGCCGAATGTAAACATCTCCAGAGCGCATAGGGTCTAGCGAAGGGTGAACCCTCCTGCGGACCCTAATGTGGCATGTAATAGACATAGAGGGTCTCTTTTGGGATATTAATTCCCTCCGGAGTTTCAACCAGCGGTGGCATCGGCAGGCCCGCAGGACATTGGACTTCTAATCGCTGAGCGGTATCTAGACTCTGCATACAGAGGGAACGCTCCAAACACCACATCAAGAACATGTGGTTATTGCTGGAGGTACCGATGGATTTATGATTTGTTTGGCCGTGACGCTACGGGGCTACCGGGTAGACCCATTTACCACTGGTACGCGCAATGTGTTAATCAACGTCATCGCCTTGGGAAATCGCCTTGGGACGGCCCGGAATGGAAGAGCAATGTAATTGATTGAGGGTGCGCGTGATGGAACGCGACTAAACTGATTTTAATTTGATATAATTTTTAGGGGAGTTGCGGTGCTCGGGAAGCGGGATTTGTGACGGAACGTGCGTGAGGACAGTCTTTAACAAACTATTACGATTGTGTAACGCTAATGAAGCTGTTGGAATTGGTGACCCAGGGAGATGGAGTCAATCATAAAGCAAACAGTGCTTTTGAGAGAAAGGACGGAAGTGATTTTGGATTTCCGATAAGGAACTAGGAATTAAAAGACGTTTAAGCCAACATTCGGTTGCCCTTCCGTTTGAACAGCTGACTCTCTGGGTGATAAAAAGTCGAGATGGATTAAATCACGTCCCAGCAAGAAAAAACGGATCCAACCGTTATGGTATCGCCTTGATAAACGATATCTTTCTCAAGGAATGAGACTGTATTTATGAGGGATGCAGTTTTTGTTCTCTTGCCCATTTTCAGAACGCATATGTTTTTTTCGCTTCCCTCAACATCGACCATGACCACAAACTCCGTAAAGTGATGAGCAGTAAAGACCTTGAAAACGTTTTTTTGTTTTTTGCATAGCATTCCTTTTTGCGCCTGTTCTCATAACCCAGCTGGATATTTTGGGGAATAGATTGGAAGCGTTCGCTGCTGTAGCTGCATTTAAAGCAACCGATTTAATTTTTATGCTCATATAAATCGGAGGCGGAACCGAAACCGTTTCAGCGTAAGATGTGAAGATGTGCTAAGACTCTTTCGTTTTTTTTTTTTTTTTTTTGCTGATGCATTCTATCCGCAAACGTATAAAAGAGTAGGAATAATTCTATGCTCAAGCCTTTAGTGCCCACTGGCGATGAGGGAAATGCGTTAGAGTTGAAGATAACATTTTAAAAACGGCACAAAACCTCCAAAAGCTTATTTCGCACGCACCAAGGCCGTCGTGGAAGCTGGAAATAGCCAAAGGGATTCCTCACCACTCACTACTTCGGTGCCAACCGAAGCAGCGTCTGACAATGGTGGACCAGAATTAGATACTTCTGCCACAACTTCCACAATGCTGCTGGCGCTTTCGAGCCACTCTACGCTCAGGTTGTTCTGGTTTCTTCTTTCTCCTAAAGTCCAGAGCACACACCGTCAATGCTTCGCACATGTTGCATGCGTGCTGTTTGGTGTTTTGCATTTTATGCTTTGTACCATTTTTGGATCCAGTGTTTTTTTGTTTCGTTCCTTTACCCTTGCCCTGCAAATGTTTATGTTCCGCTTGG
>KB670981.1:178421-222261 GCA_000349105.1 Anopheles epiroticus | reverse complement strand
ATTTTTATGCTCATATAAATCGGAGGCGGAACCGAAACCGTTTCAGCGTAAGATGTGAAGATGTGCTAAGACTCTTTTGTTTTTTTTTTTTTTTTGCTGATGCATTCTATCCGCAAACGTATAAAAGAGTAGGAATAATTCTATGCTCAAGCCTTTAGTGCCCACTGGCGATGAGGGATATGCGTTAGAGTAGAAGATAACATTTTAAAAACGGCACAAAACCTCCAAAAGCTTATTTCGCACGCACCAAGGCCGTCGTGGAAGCTGGAAATAGCCAAAGGGATTCCTCACCACTCACTACTTCGGTGCCAACCGAAGCAGCGTCTGACAATGGTGGACCAGAATTAGGTACTTCTGCCACAACTTCCACAATGCTGCTGGCGCTTTCGAGCCACTCTGGGCTCAGGTTGTTCTGGTTTCTTCTTTCTCCTAAAGTCCAGAGCACACACCGTCAATGCTTCGCACATGTTGCATGCGTGCGGTTTGGTGTTTTGCATTTTATGCTTTGTACCATTTTTGGATCCAGTGTTTTTTGTTTCGTTCCTTTACCCTTGCCCTGCAAATGTTTATGTTCCGCTTGGCTCAATCCTCGCGCCTATTTGCTCACACTGTTAGGTTGAAGGTTTGGTATGAGAAAACCCGGGAAAGGAGAAGGCAAAGTAAGGCATAAGAAACAAGGCCACTTTTGAAGATGAATACTCTGGAGTGTAGCGGTGCTGGTGGAATATTTCTAAATAAGAAAAACTGCCACCATAGAAACACAGAACGGACGGGGCGAACATACATTCAACTTGGAAAGACGTGAAGTGGACCATAGGCACAAAAAACGAGCAAACATATATATAGATAAAAACAAAACAGAGGACGCAAAGATACGGGTCATTTCATTTTTGCAGTTTTCTGCTTTGTCCTCTTGCCTTGTCTTCCTTTCGCCCAAGTGCATCCAGAGCATGTTCCATTTCCCGTCCACAAAACCGGGAACGTGGGGAGGGGACAAACTACGGAAGGAATAAAATGCATTTTATGCCTTCATTAAATTGCAAATGTACACACATTACGGCGGCTTATCCGCGGACGGTCCGATGTCATCCCCAATGTTCTGTGTGTGCTAAACTGCAAATAGCCCTTTCGGTTGTCACGCTGACCACCGTGGTGGTTGTGTAACCCCAGCACGCCCTACTCCGATCCAGAGCGATCGTCTGTCCATGTCACCAGGGCTTTTATTATATTTTGCCTGTATGTTAATCGCCTCCCTCCCCACTTTAAGATCATATCTAAAACGGTTTCGTACAGTGTGCTGACCGTCATCTGCATGCAATCGTACCACAGCCTGGTGGAGGGCTGTCCAAAGAGGAGAAAGGATCGATATCATTGGTCTATTAATATCGTGTGCCGATGTCTTTATACATATCATGATATAGCTTTGCCCTCCTGTATCTAGCTCCCTTCCGTATGCAGATAGGGTGCGTTTTCTGCAATGTCATCCCATATCGGGGTTCGCCTTAGCATGTCAAAGTTGGCGAGAGTCGCGAATCGTGCACCGCTCGATCACTGCCAATCACCTAGCCGGAGCATGGATCGGGATCACCAGCAACTAGAAAAGGGGGATCTGTGATGTCTTCATCGACAGAAGTGATTACGAGTAGTTGGTATCTCACCACTCGCACTCAATGCTGGTGCCCATGCAGGGTAGATCGTACTTGATGATCAATGGAATAGCATGACAAGCTCAGAAAATCAAAACGCACACGGGAAAGGGATTGTCATCAAGATCAATGTTTCTAGCGTGCCAGGTATGGTATTGAAATCAAACGTCATTCAAAGTAGCCTTAAAGCGATTGGTTCCCGTTTGCAATCTGTTGCTGACACCGGATGCATTTAGATCAAATACCAGTGTGTCTGTCTATGTTCCAGAGCGATTGGATGAATCCACCTTTGAAGAAAAAAGGCCAGGAAAAGGGAAAGGCACATTGGACAATCTGAAACGACTGTCATTATCCTATTTCGGGCGTACTTCGAATGAATAGAAACGCTTTAAGATCTCCCTTTACCTAAGCTTAGGAGTCTTAAATTAAGCCAGTCATTCATGCAGCAGCAGTTTCCAAAACTTTGCTTGGTAGGTTGTGGTCTGCACAAAATTCAGCAACAGCTCGTGGTACATGCAAACCGGATACAGCGTGTCAGATACTGTAGATCACCAGACTGTGATTCCTAAGCTGGAACATTACACTTGTACATTTCTCACAGACGCTCGCTTCCAGGCTGTTGCGAATTCATGTCTCGCTGACATTCAAACTCTTCTAGCGCTGCCTAATGAGATCCCAGGCTCCACGGAATTGCACTCCAAGGCTCCAGTGGTAGACACAATAAATTCCACCTTCGTCCGGCGTCTAATACCGCGCCAGGAAATGTTCAATAAATGGAGGTTCATCTACTTCGGTTTATGTACATACCAATCGATCGCTAGCGCTCCCTGGCGGGGAGTCTACGGCGTGTGATGTAGTCCCAGGAAAAGACATAACGACTCAAATGATACCAATAAACCGCTTCTTTTCACAAAACACATAGCACAACGGAAAAAGGTCCTACGAGTGGAGGATCAGTTCGGGCTTTATTACCGTATTTGCAGCAACCTGCTGAAAAGAGAGTTATCGATTTAATGTTGTGTGTGTGTGTGTGCTGGTTCGCTCTTTTATTCTGTCATTCATTAATATTTACTGACACGCCCGAGCTGGTGTTTGATCGAAAGGGAAATTATTGCCCGTTTCCTGCTCGCGGGATGGACCCAGCAAGCGTACCTTGGAAGCTCATAAAGCGATCATATCGCTTGATTGCATCATTTCGCCTTCCAACCCCGGGTACGGGACCGCATACATGTGTGTGAAATGAGGTTTTAAACCGTTTCGCTTCTAGCACGACGGCGGGGAAGGAGGCTCACATAATGAGCCAAATTACTGGCCGGTTCCAAAGCCCATGCCCATGAAATAATGAAACTGTCTGTCAAGCCGTCATCTCACACGATCTAAGCTCGGGCAATGTGTGGCTTAAGTACGCGTACGTACACGATCGGGCGTTCTCCGGTACAACAGAGTTCCGAATCTGGACAGATCAGAGCAATTGCCGTGCGTTGAAGTGCGGCCCGTAACTGCTCGAAATTGAATCATCACCAAAAATAATCACATCCGACACGTAGTTGAGCATCCCGTCCCGATTGTCTACCCGGGCAGTGCGCTTTGGTCAGATTTTGGTACGACCGGTAGATGGTTCGCAGAGCAATAATTGACTTCATTTTAGACATTTCATCTAGACCGTTAGAGAGATGTTTCATGCCCCACCAGGTTCAGTGTCGATCCGATCAGCGGGTAATTACACTTCATTAGTGTGCAGATTGAGAGAGAGAGCCGTTCGCTTTACGGTTACAGAAAAGCGTGCAGGAATAAAGAACCTCCAAATAAAATACATTAGTTTATTTGTAGCATTTCACCTTGAAGTAGGGCTTTGGAAAGATTTGAAAATAGGACCACTTCAGTGGCACTAAAACTGTTTCTTGACCCACCGCTCAATTCCTAACCTATGCCAAATTTTTAATCTCCAGCAACTCCTCTAATCTAAACACTTCTGCCGAGAGAAGTGACGCCAAACGTTTACTTCATTAGAGTTTATGCTTCTGCGGAACACAAAGCTGTTGCTACCGGTGTGAAGCGCGTGAACCGTGTCACCGGACGACCGTCTCACTCAGCCGCCCATTCCGTTTCTAATTAATTTCCATCCGTCTAAAACTGCGTTCGGACATGGGCCGTAAAATGAGGGATTTTCTGCAAATTATTAGGTTCCTCTGTTGCCGCGAGTCTTCCTTCTTTTGGCCCAGGGCCCCAGTCTTTGCTGGGCCATGGTGGCGACTGTGGCAAACAGGTTGTTTGGTGCAAATTTTGGTTCTTCTTGCGATGGAACCGGCCCAGAAGGAGAACAATTTTACGGTGCTGATGAAACGAAAATGGCGTCTCACACACGAAACCTAACAACAAAAAAGTGGTTTGGATTTAGCACGCTTAAAATTTTCCCTTTTTTTATTGCTCGCAGAATGCATTCGATTAGCCATTTTTTATGCATTATTGTGTGCTTGTGCAAGGGCTCACACAAACGCTCCGACTGCGGCGGTTTGTGCAACGGAAAAGCCCGATCACATCGAGAAGCCAGGCCACAACTCGCAAACCGGATAGTGGTTTATTAATTTTCAATCAATGCATTTGCCGCCTGATGATGTTTTTGTTCTATAAAGCGTCAGCTTCTTGTGCACTGGTCAGCAATCCAATCGATTCCATCAGCTTTACTTAGCGTTTCTCCATATATTTCATTCGCACATTCAAAGCATTCTTCGCGGAGGTCGTCCGGACAGTTTCCATTCCATTCCAGCCGACGCCACTCGCCACGCACCGAATTTGAATCGTTGGATGATAAATGCAAGTCGATTTACGAAAGAAGATTAACATTATTAATTTTGTCCCTTCCCGCTGCATCGTTTGCGTATCGTTCCCCGCAGCTCTGGGTGTTTTAAAATCACTCAATTTACGTTAAGCCAAAAAAGAAAAAATCCAAACCCATCGCGACAAAACAACACAATTGATTCTTTTCACAGCGCTGCGCCCGTGCGCTTGTTGTTTTGCACAATCCGATTCGAAATATCTTCCCGCATCCCAGCTGCCCACTGCCCGCTCGCTACCGGCAGAAAGGAAGGAAGGATTTGTTGCTGTCGCTCTTCTTGGTTTTCGTTCCCATTTCTTACCGCAATGTCTTCGCGGCAGCAACGCGCGTGTTTCCATTCATATTGGAGCTGAATCGAAATTTGTTTGGCCGGTGGGTTTGCGCGCACGTCCGCGTCACCCATTGAATGGTAAATGAGGCAGGCGCAAATCAATCAAACGCATATCTTGCTCGTAAATGGCTCTGGTGTGAAAAGGAAGGTGGAAAGGGTTGGAGGGCGAAAAGGAGGTGAGTTTATCGTTTTATGGGCTCCGAGCGAATGATAGAGCATGAATCCCTCTGAGATTGGAAGAGGAAGTTTGATTGATGTAGTTTGGTATAAAAAATGGTAAGAAGGTGCTATATTTAACATTGTTTTTTTTTTTTAATTTTTACATAAAGTTATCATACTAATTGGTAAATAACGCAAGTGAATAAATGTTTTCTAAACAAACTTAATAACAGTCTAAGTCCCTTTAAGCACAAAAATAATCTTGGAACAATGTTTGCCGTCAGAAAAGTACCACCTCTTCATCCACGTTATTTCCACAAGATTGTGTCACCCTTTTGTATGCAAATGAGGAAAGCTCGAAAGCAGTGTTCATGCGACGCAGTCTTACAGAGTGCAGCAGAGAAGTATAGCGCCAAGAGCTGAAATGGCCAACATTTATTATACGAGCCTGCAATTGGCGTGGCTGTGTCTACCTTTACGGCACGTGCTGCAAATTGCACTCCCGTGAACACAGTTCGAACTGTTTGCTTCGAAGTCTTCGTTCGGAGCCTTTCTGAGCCGGAGTTCGGAGCCGCTCAACCCTCATTTAGAAGAAGTGACGTTCCAAGGGGATAAAGATCAGCTTGGAATTCTAGTTTGAAATATTATTTCATCTATGATGTGTTGATAGCATTTCATTGAAACTGTTTTTCTTCACTTTGCTTCAGTCCTAATACGCATTGAAACACAAACAAACTCGCTACAAAGTTCCTTCAAACACAATAGAAGCGATCCAGTTTTGGATTTTGTTTGCTTTAACCCGCAACGCCCTGAGAATGCGTCTGTTTGCATAACATCTACGGCATCTTCTCGCCTCATCTCACAAGAATCTTGCGAACGGCATCAACAGTTCATGTTGTTCTATCGACATTCTTTAGATCCCGTCACCCATCGGGCGGCTCTGGCACTATTTTCTCTGTGATCCTGCCCTAGGCGCTCAGGCCACCTCGCCCCCGGATTAATCCAAGTGTCTTTTGATGATGAGCAATTGAGTCAGCGGTTCTCCCCCTACCCTTCCCCCCCACCCTTTCTCTGCACTGCTGGGCGCGCAATACGAGATGAGAATACTGCTTTCTGTATTTTGCTGACCAACGTGCCTTGACCGTTCTCAAGAGCATCGGGCTCAATCTTGTTAAGAGGATCAAACGTCCACCAGCTCCAAGTGGTCGGATCGTTGCGCTTGCGTCTGTCTGTGTGTGTGCCTTCTTTTAATGTTCTGAAGGAATGTTTGGAGGAGATTAAGAACACCTTAGAAGACGTGTGGACGTCACCGGTTAGGGTTAAGTGGACTGCATGATGCAGCACGTTTCCTGAACCATCGGCCCTGTTGTTCACCGCTCGTCCAGTTTCGGCAACATCGTGGGAAGTCTTACAATTTCTTCCCTTCGGGAAGTTGGATTAACAGACTGCATTGCAGAGGGCCCGGCTATCAAAACACGCGTCGAATACGAAATTATAATTATGTTTGTACAAACCGTCTCAAGTAGATATCATCGTCATCCGAAGGCCTCAAGTAGGGCCGGCAGTGATACGACGTTTGATACTTGAGATTTGTTTGATTACTCTGAAAAAGAGGGAAAAACCAACCCTCCTGATAAGTGTTTTCACCTCCACGCGGTATCAAACACGCACCAGTAAGGTCAATGTGTCTTTTATGTGACTTCCTTTAGGTATGGAGCTCAAGAGTCGTCTTTGATCTTCTTCGGGCGAAGAATTGGATCTCTCTTTGTAGGCGGTAAAAATCCACATACCTGAACCAAACTGGAGATCATTGAATTCTCCCCCAGCCCCAGACTACAATATCCACCCGATCGCTTGATCTGGATTGGAAAAAAAAACACACAGTAGAGCAACTGCCAGCTCCCACCGCCAAAAACGGGTCAAACAATGCCTTCTGCAGCATCCAAAGTTTTTGTCCCCCGATTTGGAATAAAACGGGCTACTTTAAGGCCGACAAATATTGCTTCATCCTCCACTTCAGCGTCACAAGAATCCATGGTCGCGCGCGCCCTGTGCACAAGCTGTGTTACAAAAGGTCCCGCAAACGGGTTCAAACGGGCACGCTCCAAGTTTCTGCACACCCGCCCGCGATATAGAGGCGAGTGAAATAAATTATTTCCATTTATTGTGCACCCTCCCCCTTTAAGCCAATGGCAAACTACAGCGCCCCGCACGTACAGACGAATCAACTTTCAAGCGACCGGCGGGAGGGTTATGATCATGGCGCGATTCGCGCGAAATGGAAATTTAAACTGGATCGTCCAGAGCGACCGTACTGCACTCAGGCCGTTGGTGATTGTGCTGGTCCGGAAGAGTTGGTCCACCGTGTCCCTCGTTAGTCTCCTTCAGCTTGAACGTCCCCACTCCTGCTCGAACACACAGGAAACGGTGAACCCGGGGCGGCTCAAATCATCGGGGTCGGTCTGTTGTACATTCAATTTGCGCTTGATCCACCCTAACGCCCACCAGCCCACCACCGTCCGGTTGGCTGGTCGGACTTTGCAGAACGCATATGCACCCACCCGGTGCAGCTTCCAGCCAGCCAATTGTCCCAACAGTCCGCCATATCCGATCGCGCTTAGTGGCACGGCGCAGGCTTCGAAAAACGCCCCCTCCGGGTATTTCGGGACGTTCGGCACGATGAGGACGCAATGCAACGCTCCAGATACAGAGTGGCCTCAAAACCAGTTTCTGATGCCCGCAAGGAAGTGGCATCGGGTGGGCCTCTGCAGACTGCAGATAGCCCCCCCTTTTTGATGGCTCGCTCGTGCCCAAGATCAACGACGCCTTCGGGATGGGGCGAAGAAAGAGTGAGAGAGAGAGAAAGCGCTTTGCCAAGGTTCAAAACCGATTATGGAAGATTCTAGCTCGAGGTGGTTTTATTTCCCCGCTAGTTCATGCCCTTGTTGTCCAGCACTGGACACCGCGGACTGGCTAGACACTGAAATCTAGTGCACCGCTACGTCTAGCTCCACAAGACCTTACGTTTTGCAGTAATGAGACAATAAGAGCACTCAATTGGATCAGGTTTCCGAGTCGGGCAATCCGGCTCGATCTAAGCACGATCCTGAACATCTGTCCCGGTGACTTTAGGGCATCTGTTGTGAAGATTTAAGCAAGGTATTACCGGTGAGGGCTGCTCTTTGCTTCACACCAACACCGCCACGAGCTGACACAATCCTCCGTCACAATTATTAGAAGCATCATTAAGCACAGTCACCACCGTATCGTGTTAATCCAGTCTTGTGCCGCGCTCACTTCCAGGTGGATTGTTGAGTCTTGAAGACATCCAAATCGCTGAGTGGGCACAAGAGCCACACTGTCGTGCAGAGGTGTGAAGAAAGTTGAGATAATCCTACGAGAGCTAGTACAGTCATAAAACTCATACGGAAGCCACAAATTCTTTCCCCAAGCTGAGCGCATCTTGAACTGCATCGCTTTTATACGCATTAATATAGGACGCCTACACGGCGGAGTTGTGTCCACCAATACCTGAACGAAGTCTCTCCCATCAGAGCGTTTAAGCAATGAACCATAACTTTCCCCCGAAAACAGAGGTCAATTTTTTACGGTTAAATTATTGCTTAATTTCACCCTTCTCGATCGCATGATTTGTTTGCCCGTCCATTGTGCTTTGTGCGAAGAACTTCTACGCATGACAGGAAGGTTTCATTTGCATGCATGGACAATAAATTTGCACAAAACGCTCCCATCACAATGGCGATTTGAATATCCCATTAGCGATGAATAATCGAGCAATATTATGAAGCTTTGTCTATGATCGCCCGACAACGCTTTGACGTCTCGAAGACGAGCTCTGGAACTTCTGAGTCGGCACCAGGAGGGACGCTCAGCAAATTGCTGAGGTATAATTATCATTCAAATGACTTCAAACTTGTGAGCTCTTCTGAATGTTGGCGTTGAATGTTCAAAAAAGAAAGAAAAATGTGAGAGAGAGGGAGAGAGATAGTGACAGAGAGAGGAGGGGTAGAGATACAGTAGAATTTCTTCCTCTAAAGTCTAATTTAAACCCGCCCGTAAATCAAGCTTCCGATGGGAGGGCTTCCCCCAGACAAAAACAGAACGAACGAGAGCCATCGTCACCTGTCTTCAGCAACGATCTTAAGATTACAATCTACCAGTGGCTCTGGACCTTCTCTTTGGGTCAGTTTAGTGCAAATGTGATTTTGTGAAATTATGTGCAGAACCACTGACTGGGCATTGCACCCCACCGTGGGATGTCTATCAGGCTGCTCCCTCTCGCTTCTTCCAGTCTAGAGCTAGTTTCCTGGACATCGGTCTACGATAAGATCAAGATAAACTCTGAACAGCGGGGAAATAACGCAACGCAACATTCGTGTAGACGGTGTCATCCGGGAATTGAGGAATTCAACCTTATCCAAGCCGCCAAGCAACCGGACCACCAACGGCTTAATTTATTAACCCGCTCGTTTCTCTGCCACCTTCCACGCTGGACTCACCTTCAGCTGACAATGCAATAATGTCTGTTCGCGCACAGCGTTACGGCAGAATATTATTTATGAATTTTTCACACTCACTCACCCCAAAGGCCTCTCCGCTGCATGGGGACAGGCAAAGAAAAAACGCGCAGGGCGTACATTTCTGCCCAACACCCTGCCTAGAGGTGGGGTTCGGACTGAGATGGCGGCATCTAAAAGAGGCGGCACACGGCAAGGTGTAAATGGGCGAGTGGATAAGTGTCATTTTATGGAACGGAACCGATCGGGCAGATCGAAAACCGAAACGAATACTAATTTTAAGCTCACAATCGGACGAGTTCGCTTCGTTCCTAGTGTCGCTTCTTCGACTACCCTTCGCTCGCAAGCGTTGCGTGATGGTTGAAGAAGAAATGACTCTGGGGGGAAAAACCCCCACTCAACACTGAAAGATCCCGTACGCTGAAAAGAGGAAGTAACGCATCATAATCGTAAATATCGTCAACGGCCGATTCGACTCAGTGCCATTTTACACGCGCCATATAAGCGGAAAGGTTCGCGTTTCGTGCGTTCTTAAATCATAATCAATCGACCTGACCGGCTGTCAGTGACCGTATCCCCGTCGCTAATTTTGGCTTCACATTTTATCTACTTCCAGGTGAGGAAACACGACGCACGATGCGGTAGGCCATCCTCTTGGTGTCGTTTGGTCGCAAGGAAGAGCTCAGCTCACCGAAGGAAAAGCTGCAACAATATACGATCACAAATTAATGACAAAGAGGGCAAACGAAAGAGCCGGTATCGAGATAAAGCAAATCATAATGTATGCAAAACGCATCGCGAAACTCCCTGGTGCATGCATGCAAACCGACCACCACACCATGCTCATTTCTGTTTAAATTTTCGTTAGCGTTTAGATGAGGTGGAACTGATTACGGCAGTGACCGTTCACCCAGCACCCACCTCGAAGAAACCGTCCGAACGGGAGTGGTTCGATCTTGAAGCTGCACACTTTTATGCAAACAACTGACCACATTTGGCGGCCACCATTGATACGCCCAGAGCAACCGTGGCAGCCCTGGCACCCGTCAAATGGTGCGGTAAAAGATGACCGTAAGACTTACCTTGCCGACGTTACACCAGCTCGTTACTTGACCACCCACTTCGATATGAACCGACGAAGGAAAGGAAAATTGGTTTCAATGTTTTTGTTTCTCCGCTCCGTTGTATCTGATCCGTCCATGAAAACGGATCCTTACGAAGCGCAACAATATGCAATTATGCTAATTTTTCTACTGCACAAGAAGTAGATAGGCATTGCATCCCGGAACGGCACTGTCTCGACATTGTCATCTTCACCAACGAGAAAACGCGGCTAAGAATCGCGAAGCGTTCTAGCGTTCTAGTCACACATGTCACATCGGCACATGAGAGACAAATTAATGAGCCGTATTTAGATGCTGATAAGAAAATGCCAACCCACAGCTTTGCGTCAGTGCACATCAAGATGCCAGAATACTGGCCACAAATGCTGGAATTCTTAATTCCAGTGCATAAGGTACGACGTGTTCACATTGCCACGGATCTTCTCATCCAACAAATCATTAAATTGCAAATCCCTTTCTTGAGTGAAAGCAACAGGCACCAAACGGCCAACCTTTAGTTTTCTTCTGGCCAAAGTTTATGAATTAAACATCTTCTGGCTCGTCGATCATTTTAACTGGATCGAAGGGGGAGGGGAGGAGCCTCAATCTGCTGTAAAGCATCGGTGTGCGCTATTGGGTCGTACATACATTATGGATGAGGGAGCGACCCATCGATGGGAGTGTTTGTGCACATACCGTCAGCTGCATGGAAGACCCAAGAAGGAACAGATATGATATATTTCTCGTTGCAGCGTAGTTGACGGGGACAGGCTGCTGAAGAAACGGCAAATCGAATGATGAGATTAATCAATCTGTAAACAAGATCTTGGTGTTGGGTTGGGCACTCAAAGCAACACGCATGCGAACTATTTTGTAGAATGTACTTGTAGAGCTGTACCAGGTTCTTTTAAAGAACATTGAACATTTTCAACTATTTTTATTGTCCTTAAAAGATTTCATATCCAATACCAATTGCTGGTGCGGATTAAATATGAACGAAGTAATCGAACAATTGTACCTCACATTGCAAATTTGTTTTTAATTAAACGATATTAAAACTCTAAGGCATCAATTTTTGTCTCAAATGCACCTGTTTTCGATATTACGTATCACGTAATTATTGTAAAATATGGAATGGCACTATTTGGTTCCCTTTTTGGTCTGATACCCTGTTATGGTCAAGTTGGAAGAAGGGGTCTTGTTTCTGTCCAGAAAACCTGCCCAAAGCATGATCTAAGTCACCGAACTGTTACTTTTTTGCCCCTATAGCTAAATATTTCTTTCCTACAACATCTGTTGCTATTGTTCGACCTCGCACTACATCAGTACTTAGTAGCATGTCCGATCACTATCATGGCAAAAAATGCACCTTAAGACCCCTTACCCGGGCAGGTTCCACTGCTGAGGTCGGTCGGTTCGCCTAGCAGTATCTAATGCGAAATTAAGTCAATTGTTATTTATGAGCGGCCCCTCTTCCGAATGCCGAGCAACCTTGCCGAGAATAAATTATGAAGAGCACCACGAGAAGAGCACCCGCCAAACTGATCTCGGTGTGTGAGTTTTTGCTTTGAAGTTTTTTGCTCAGTTCCTCATTCTCGCACTGTTGCAAGACGCTGCGTTGTGGTACGAGGTTCAGGTTCACTTCGTGGATCTGTTCCGCTTATCTATCTCAGCCACGGTCATTGTTTAGCTTCCACGGAAGGTACCGTGAGCCGATACTATCGTCGGCTCTTCCCTGCAGGCGGGAAAAACATTTTCCAGCGCTGCTGATAGTAGCGTATTTTCCCTCGCCCTTACACCTCCAAAGAGTGAACGTGGTGTGTCTGCTGTGCCCTGGTTTTGCTCTTCCCATTCCAACCGTTTGCTACCGCATGCTGCGTCCGTTTCCTATCATTCAACCTCTATTGTTTTGCATCTCGCCAGTCAGCGGGTATCGGAAGGTCATATGGAAACTCGTCACCCAGGGCTGCCCTGTGGCTGTCCTTTGGCCCCGGATTCTGGGTCACCAGGCAGCACCGGCTCCAATCGTACTCCAGCCCTCGGAGTTCTGCTCCGTTATCGATGATTAAAATCACATTCAAATTACACTCGCGCGAGGCTTGTCAGTGTCTCGCAAAACCACAACGCGCTTTTCGGCATTCGGGAGGGAGCAGCGCTGGCAGCTGGTAAGGGGGTCTTTCGAGGCCGCAAACGAGATTTATGATTATGAAAAAGTGCTCTCCAGCCAGCGGGAGCGAAGAGCGGGATCCCAAAAATGGGAAGGGATGCTATAATGCCTAGGTTCGCCGCCGTGGAGCACGCGATTCGTTCCGTGCCGCAGTGGAAACGCGGGCGAGATTTATGTATCGCATTCGAAAACCATAACAATAACGTCAGGGCTCGGTGGTTTCCAGTCGGCTGCTGGGAGGTATCGCTTTGCGGAACTGATAGGAAAGCAGAATAGGCGGCCGTTTTCTAATTTTCACGGGCACCATAATGGGGGAAGAAGTTTGAGTTAGAAAACACCTTTGCCAGGCAGGTTTGGGGATGGACCGACACCCTCTCCAGGAGGTCGCAGACACCAGAAGATCCATAAATTCTTCGTACAGCTGCTCCAACTTTGGGTTCCAATGTTTCCTACAAAACACACTCCAGAGTGTAATAATTTAAAAGAGTTCAAAAACTACCTATTTTGAATGTTTTTAGGAACCAGAGCTCGTAGGAGGTGCGATGTGTGGCGTCACAATCTGTAACCGGCCTTCAAAACTTTCTTGGATCCCAACGTCCATTTTTTTGGATCCCAACGGCTGGTCCATTCGTTGCCACCAGAAAATCTGCATTCCACGTATAAAAGTGACGTTAACGTGTTTGTTGGACAAATTTTTCCGCAGCATAATTGTTTCCTGTCTGCTACACCGTGCCAACCCGTACTTTCCGGGCAAGTACACCGGTATTTTCACCACCGAACAGCATTATACCGCCTGGAGGAGAACGCTTTCAAACGATGGAGCAAGCTCTCCAGAACAGGTTCTTCTACCGCTGCGGAACAATTTTGCTTTCTACATCTCCGATGCATTCGTCTGTTGGGATGGTAGGGCAAGAGGGTCCAGGGAAAGACCGCCCGAAGATTGACAGACAGCAGCAACCTGTGACTTCCAGCACGGTGCAAAGCAACAAACTGCATCCCCGGTTCATCCGCAACGCTCGAGCCGAAGCAGTGAAGAAGACGAATCGCCGGGGCAACAAAAAAAAACATGAGCAATTGTAAATTTTTATCACGTTTCGCAATGCCTTTCGTAGGTAGCATCTCCAGCATGACGGTGTGCGTGAGTCCCGTTGAAAAGTGGATGCTGCCGTACACGAACATGGCAGTTGCATGGTCGTGCTTCCGCTGGCAGGTTGGTCCCTCCTTGCGATCGTTCCATCCAGGGAAAAGCCCATTTCCCAACAACGTTTACCAAGAAGAAGCCATCAAACAAAAGGCTCGGGCACAATGGGAGAACAGGCGGAGGGCATGGCATCGGCCACATTCCCAAACAACGCTGAGATTCATCAATAAAACAGTACGCAACACGCATCGATAACAAACTCCAGCAGGTACAGTCTTATCGGACAGTGGCCGTTTCTAATCGGCACACTCAACGGCTTCCCTGGACACGTACAGAAGGTCCACTTGGCGGAAACCTCGTCCAGACAGCAACGACCCGTTTCGAGCCGAACGTGTCTGCATGCCATGGCGCCAGAGTCCACTTGCACACTTCAGCTGCTAATGGCACTCCGTCACAATCGTCTCGATCTGTTTTCACCAAAAAAAGCAAAACCAACGGGATGGGTGAGTGGGTGTGTATCGCGCCTGGAAGGAATGTTTCTATCGCGTCAGCGTAACGCTGGTGGAAGCCCAACAGAGTACCAGCGCCGTCTGGTATTAATTAATATTATTCACAACTTTTTCCAAGAATGTTTGCACCCGAGCGAGACAGGATTTGGAGCGCGAGATTAGGACGTGGCGAAGCTGCATGTGGAAGCAATTCACTGCACACCACCCACCCACAACAGATGTGCGATAATGGGGGAAGGAAAAACACACAATCGTGTTTTGTTTATGCGAATGAGAAACAAATGGAGTGAGGGATGTTGGAACATTTGTTATGGGAACTGTGCTGAACGTGTTTTAAAGCTATGCTGTGCTCCATTCTAATTGTTATTATAATGATCAAGTGACTCAATATCAAATTTATGAGTCACTTTTTTATATCTAAGATGAAGAGTTTGAAAAACAATTCCGTGTATCCTTGAATATTTTAAATATTGGTTTCTTTTTTGGATACATCTAAATCATCTATGATTCCTAAGGGAATAGTTTATTGGTTACTTTAAAATTTCTACGAATTAACATTTACGTTTCCACAATTGTTGTTCCCCAAACAACTCGTTGTCTTTACTACAATGAACAATAATGTACAATAATAACCTATTCGCAATGTTTCAGTATCAAATATCTAATTGAACTAAGGGAAAAATTTGATTTCCAAAATTTGATCAGTTAACGATTGCGTGATTGAATTTACAATGTTTCCTCAAAAACGGCTTGTAGTATATTATTTTTCATGTTTTTCTTATGTTCTATCCATTTTATTTGCCATCATCATTCACATAAATATTTACAACCACCGTTTGAAATTAACAAGAAACACACACAATTTCCCCTAACATGCTACTAACCCTTTGCTGATGAATTATTAAATCAATCACAAATGTGTCCCTTCCCCCCCGTTTACATCGAATCCGGTTCAACTCACCTCATCCATCCCGTCCTGCGCCGCGGAGACACGGAATGAAATTAAATTAACATTTCCCACGATCTTGTTTGTAATTGTTGTCCGGCTGCAGCAGCAACCGGGAATCGCGCCACCATACCGCCGCAATCGAAAACCAGCTCCAAACCAGAACTACCACTAGCGCTCCAGCAGCTCCCTCTTACCCGTGGCCCTTCCAACCAGATCCCACCAGATCGCTGCAAACCACAAACTGTCCCGATATCGCGTCCCAAGTGCTTCACCCGATGAACTTGAAGCCCGACGACTTCGATTGCATCCAGCGCGCACAGACGCCGAACGCCTCGGAATGAGCGCGGTTACGAGATGATATGTTTTTCCGTCCTAGCCGTGCATCCGTTTCCCCGGCTTCTGTCCCAAGATGTACCGTACCGGGGTCTTGTTTTTTTTTTGCCCTGGGAAAACCGAGAGACTTGATTCTAACGGCTCGAAACGGAAGAACACTTTGATGGGTGGAAAATCAACCGATTTCCATTCCGGGCACACTGCCTGTGCCTGTGGAAGCTGTTGATTGAATTGTTTTAAGGGCGGTAGACATCTCCAAACGTCATCCACGGGAGCGGAGGAGCTGGTTCCACGCTTGAATCCATTTCCAGTGCTTGGTATGTGTAGTTGGGGAAGTTGTTTGCTCTTTGTGCGCGTTTGCCACCGGCGTGCGGCTAGAAGCAAAGTGCAAAAATGTGTGTCGCCGATTTGATGCGAGAAGGCATCTCGCTACACCATTGCTTAGATGCTTTCGTGCCTTTTCCGTCGCAGATCGTGCGAACGATGCGAACTGGCGGAATGCACATCACTAAACGGGCGCTTCCGACGCGTGTTCTTGCATCTTCCGTAAGAAAGGTCATGCAAAGCTGCACACAAAATCTCTCGTCACCTACAAACGATTTGCTGCACCGTGCTTGAGGTGAGAAATGTAAATAAGATATCAAATTTCTATTAACACGCCTTTGGTGAGATCTTTTCAACGTTTCTCACTCCGATAAAAACAAGCCTCCGAGAAGAATCATTGCCACTCATAAAAGTGTCCACTTTAGTGCAATCCCCAAATTTGCAAGCGAAGGCGGGAGGTGGCACAATTTACGATCCATTAGAAATGCATTTGATGGCCACAGTAAAACCATCGGATATGTGCGTGCCCGTTTGTTTTCGCGGACAGCTAATGGAACAGGCTTCGGTTACGATGGGCGATGCACTTTCTCGTTTGCGAGGCGTTTGGTACGCACAATGGGAATTAAGAGGACGGTTAGGATAATTGTATGTGTCCTTGAGGGAAAGCGGATCTTCAATTCGAGTTTTCTATAGCATTGATTGGCTTATAGATGCTTTTTTCATGCATTTTTAAATTTTTGATTGAAACTTTAAAAGAGTAAAACTGGCTAAAACTCACTGAAACAACCAATAAGCTACTTCAAACATCCCATAGTGACCTGGTGGATGCAACTTGATGGAATTTCTGCAAACAAATAACTACTTGACGGCGACAGTTGGTCCAACCTTTCGTTCTTTCATTCACTCTCCTCACCAGAGTTTTGCTCCCGGACGTGCTGTGTCGCCTCATACCATCATGCTGTCGTCTGCAGTTTCCTCTTTATGGTTTGTTTTTTCTTCTGCACTCATGTGTGCGCATCGTGCCGCTTCGTGCAAACGAAATGAAAACAACCGTGCGTAGGCTGGTGGAGCGGCTGTTGACAATCGTACGACGGTCGCAGCATCAGGGCTGTAAACTCGATCCCCCTTTCTTACCGGGAAGGTCGGAAGGTGAGGCGAGCTCGCACTTTATGTGTATCACTCCGCAAAACGCCCACGAGAATGGACGGGACATGCTAATAATGCATCGTAGAAGGTGGTTTCCTGCCCGTCCGATGCTGCAAGTTTGTTTTAATTTTGCGCTTGAAAAATTGCCCTCAGTGTGACCAGCGTGCAAGGAAGAGTGATGTGTGAAAGGGAAAAAGAGCTTAAAGATTTGGTGGAGCGAGTTTTACAGCAGTGTAGTGAATGTTTTCTAGTGGAATTTCAAGAATAATAGAACACAAAAGTTTACTTTATCGTAGTTGCTTCTGATGATTTAAATATAGGAAAGGGACCACTGTCGTGCTTAGAAAATGTCTTCACACCAATACATTGATAGCATTTTTTATCTCTATTTTAAAAAAATGTATTTTTTAAATTGTTGATTCGTGTTTTGGAAACATAAATCATTGTTCCTTTTTTTAAATAAGCTTCCTCATTTATTTGTTTACTCCACATCCTAAAGCACTTTGTATCAATTTTGAATCTGAAAAAAATATTCCCATACACCCTTCCCTGGTGCATCAGGACGTAGAGAGAGAATAAAGTTACAGCGAAAATAAAACAAACCCACACTTCCTCCCGATCCACTTCCAGCCAGCACCGAAAGAACGTGTGAAAACAGAAACTCGCCTTGGAGGAACAGAAGACCCAAAACAACATTAAAGACACACTTGTTATGCATCCCGTTGCAAATGCACTCTCCTTTCCAGCAGTCTCAGCCCTTTTTCTCCCAAAAACAACCCTAATGATGGTTAGTTTTCCCATCGCACCGATCATCTCCGCGGGAAAAGCGGAAAAGTCAACGACATTTCCACATGTGGCGCAACAGGGGAACAACGTTTTCGGAACTGGTTTGTCGTCACTCCCGTTCTTACCCGTTACCATTAGCCGGTACTGAACCTTCCTCCGTGCGGTGCTATTTTACCCTTTCCATCTTCATCTTCCATTAAGCTACTTGTTCTCGGATGTGTTACACACAACAACACGCACTTTACGATCGTAACACACCCAGAACCCACTTGTAAGCAGATGCCCATTTTCACAGCAAAACGTGTGAGTTTTGGCTAGGGTAGCGTTGTTTCAGCCACTCTTCCCCAAGAACACATGGTGAATGATACATTAGCCCTCTTCGGGAGTGATCTTCCTTAGAAGTCAATTTGTCAGCCGATCAGCGGGTAACAAAGGGCCCATTGCCGCCGCCCAAAAACTGAGAAGGATTAAGTCATCATCCGTCGGAGGGATGATAGGTCGGAAATAGGTCGGATGTGTGCGCTCGCTGCTATGTGCCGGTGGCGTGTGGTATCAAGATGTATGACACCCGGAAAAGCAAGCCAAGGCACACTTGTTTTTTTTTTTCCTCTCATCTATTTATAGATCCATTTCAACCACATGCCGCGTCGTCGCAGACGTTGAATGGCCTGTTGTTTACGCACTTACGCACCCTTTTGCTTTTATTCATTAAACTCATGAAAACAGAAGCCTAGAGGAGAATGAAATTTTTTGTAATCATTTTAATAATACTAATTGCACGCTTGTATTGAGCATCATATATTTTAATATTAAATGATGCCACTTAAGTCACACCACTAATAAACATTTCTATTTACAATTAGAGTTGCTTAATGAAAAGCCTTGTTTTCAAAACCTTCATATTCCTTACTCATCAGCATTACCACCCGAGAACCGGAAAATCATTGACCACCTTCTGGGCAAGCAAAAATTGTTTACCAAAATCGGTGATGAAATTCGAGCAAACGCTTCGCGGCACTTGTTTGTGCCCAGTGCTGCAATCCTGGAAAGCTGCTTGTGCAAGAGGTTCAAGAAACGTTGCCAGTTCTTTGTTGTTTCGTCACGTATCAAGAAAGTCAACAAACTACAGTTAAAACCCCATTCAGCAAAATGTCGCCACCATAAGAACGGTAGCGAGCATTGCACACCAAGCAGCAGGAAGCAAGAAAAGGGAACGAAATTCTACACCTCTGCGGGGTTTTAACAGGGTGTGTTTAGTGACGCTGCTGTTGCTGTTTTGACTCGACGATTCGTCTTTTTTTTTTGTTGGTCAGTGTGTGATGAAAATCGAGCTATTAAGAGTTTAAACAAAACAAACTTAGTCTGGCATTCATAAACTCATTTATATGCTTAAATAATGTTATACTTCCTTGTGTCTGTCTAAAAACTGTGGCAAGTTTTCTAGATTGAGCAATGCTTCCAAAGAATATACATATAATTCTAAAATAAAACCAACTATTCGTGCCCATTTGTGCTTCACAAAATAAAAACCAACACGTGTTGCTGGTCGGCGCGAAGGAACCATGAGCACTTGCACTGTCTCACCCATCCACGGAGGGGAGACAATCTCGGTCGTTACAGTTGTTTTGTCACCCTTTTGCCACTCGAAGCACACGCTC
Organism: Anopheles epiroticus; assembly: GCA_000349105.1. Taxonomy (NCBI): domain Eukaryota; kingdom Metazoa; phylum Arthropoda; class Insecta; order Diptera; family Culicidae; genus Anopheles; species Anopheles epiroticus. Next base: position 202,635 of record KB670981.1, on the reverse strand, counting down.
CAGCGACATTACGGCGGGCGGCGGATGCAACGTTCCATTCAAACCACCCCACCCCGCCAGACACCGGGACAGAAAAGTCGTGATGAAGTTGCACTCGCTTTCAACCGTACCGCAGCAGTACCACACACTTGGCTACTTTGCGAATCCGAAGAAGCGAGCGAGTTCCTGCTTAAAAAAGGGGAAACCATCGCAAAAGCACGAAAGCACTCTCCAACCCGCCCGCAAACAGTGCCGTGTAGAACATAAGCAAAACATGAATTATATACAAATAATGTGAAATTTCAATGAGCAAATAAATCTTAATTTTTGAGACGCTTGTCCCGTGCGCTCGCGTGCGGGCGGCAAAACGAGCGGTGGGACAAAAATTGGGAACTGCACATCCGAGATTTGTACGTTGCTTCTGGTCCCGTTTGAGAAACGAAACCCCTTCACACACAGACACAAACAAATGCCAAGCAAAGGAGGGAGCTTTTTTGGCGTTATCAAGATCATTCCCTTTTTTATTGTGGGTTTAACTTTGGTGGAAAAGAATTTGTTTCCACACTTCCCATTCCATGTACACCTTGCCGTGAAGTCGTCTTTAAAAAAGGTTTAAGAAAGAAGCTTATTAAAGATTTATCGGTTTATACCTATCAACTGATTGCCACTTTCGATTTCATGAAAGAGGTCCACTGACTGCAATATCGTGTTATTTTGTTACTTTTTTTTATTTAAAAAAAAATATTTATTTTTAACAGCTAGCAGAGTTTTTTTAGATATTAAATCTGTATTTAAAATTGCCACAAAAATTACTTTCATTGCAACAAACTTGCACTGTACTCGTCGTCAACCGCAAAAAACAGAAGGTTTAAAGCTCAAACTAGTTCGAAAAGTTCTCGCAAAACTAAACCACAAAACCCAAACCATTATATGTAACGCAAGATGGTGAATTTATTGGTTGGCTTTGCTCATAACAAAAAGCCTCCGTTTCGGATCGACCACCACAAACAAAACGTACTGCGCAGAACGCCTGAAGGGTAACAGGAGAGCGAAAGCGATGCAACAAAAACGCAGCGTACAGAGTGGTGTATGTGTTCACCGGCTGCGAACGCTCGCAAAACTGATTTATGCATCAATGAACAATGAGTCAGTAAATTAAATTGATATTTGAATAGCGAAATGGTGGGTGCTTGTATGTGTGTGTTTCCTTTTTTCTGCTTATGATCAACCACCAGGCGGAACAGAGCGGGATCAGCTTTAACAGCGTTACACCCGAACAAAGATGCGTTTGCTGATGCACACCCGGCCGCAGCGTCGCATTGACATAATCGATTGCCATCTTATCACCTACTGCGCGGCCATCTTCCCAAACCCTGATCCCGCTACATTAAGGAAAGATCTGCAAACATCCTACACTTCACACACGTACACAATGAAACACACTCCGAGAAGCGATTAATCACATCAACGAACTTCTCCTCGCCCGCATCATCCTGGGTGGATGTATCGCATGTCCGCGTATGATACTCTCGATACCCCCAAGGCAACAACGACAGCCACACAAAGCACCCTGTCGGAAAGAAACATCGGCATCATTTGTTCGTGTCTGGTCTAATTAGATGTTAATCGACTGATAGCGCGCGCGCCACAAGGAGAACCCGGGAGATGGCGATCGATATCCCCTAATGCTGGGCAGGGAGCGTTCACCCATCGGCAACACTCCCGCAATCAATGGGCAATTTATTTCACCACCGTTTTGATGAATGCTATTTCCTGTGTGTATCGGTATCGACACTGCAAAACACCGATACCCGATCTAGAGGTGAACGGTGACAGGGAATCGCCTGTTTAGCCAAGAAGCGCGGCGAAAATTGAGGACATTCACGTGTGAAAGGAAAGGTTAAATTCGTTTGTTTCTCCGTTGGACACTAATAAGATCAGTGAGATCATTACCCTGTACGAGGTTGTGTGGAAACTTAATTGGATTGTCTCATTGATTGCGATGATAGCCTTTCAAGAGCTTCAAAAAGTTTGGAGAATGAGAAGGAGTGCTGGAGTGACAACGAGCTGAAGAAGATTTATATTAAATCTTGGGATCACTTGAAAGGCAAGGATCCAAACATCTTTGGTAATTCTTGCTCCCAAACAAATAGCCATGGAGAAGCTGTGTAGCATCATTAATCATTAAACTCTAAATTAGGTATTCGGGAAACTGGATATCTGTAGTTATTGAAATTCTCATAAGAACATAAAAAAATTCGTGAGGATATGTAGTAGATCAATATAAGTATAATGATACAATTCAATGTTAAATATATTTAGGAAATAGAATAGAATTCTAAGCTTAGGATTACTTGAATAGCAAAGATTCTAACGAGATTTTTTACTCCCAACTCAACACTGATTGAGAAGACCAGCCAGATCGTTGCTCCAACGAAATATGTTGAAAACGTATTAGGATGTTCTATTTCATTGCATTCGAGTTCATTCGAGTTGTTGAGAAAATTTAGAATGCCGAAAACATTACCTAGAAAGTAATTTTTAAGATCCTTAGATGTTCTTGCTCAATTGAAGCTCCTGAACTAAAGATCAGAGAGGAAATCAGTAAGGTATTTGTATCACATGAGCTTCTCAATAAACTCAATTTAATCGTATTGGTGCGAGGACTTCAAATCTTACATGAACTTTTAAATGTTTCAAGCATTTTAAAAGGTGTGAAGTTTTTGGAGGAGATCTAGGATGATGTGGAGATGATGTATAATTCAGTTTTAAATTGAAATCACTTTAAAGATAATATATTCAAATCTTGCTCCCAAACTAACATCTTAAATATCATAATTGTGGCACATTTTGACATTATTTCTTCGATTCCCAGTCCTTACCCAAACACAAACGTAGCGTCCCCCTAATATGGCGTCCCTTAATTGCTTCACATTCATTTCTTAATTGTCTTCTTGTATGCTGATTGCGATGTCAACCCACCAGCAACATCTGACCGGCCGACCGATCAATCGACAGCGAAACTTCAATCCATCCATGCCCAATGGGCCAGTTGGAAAACGCCAGGAATGCAATCAAAATGCAATTGCTTGGCTCATTTGCCGGGCGGCACCGGGCAACGGGTCCCGGGCAACCGGGGGGTTCTTAAACATAGCAGCCGCAAGTGCCGGTGATGAGATGATTAAAATACGATAAGCAAAAAAGGGCAGAGCCTCATGCATAAACACGCGCGGTTCCTCTCTCTCTCTCTTTCTCTTCCTGCTCCGACTGAGCTGACAGAACTGTACCAAACCTCGTGCAGGATTGATTTCCGGTTTTGTCCAACAACTGCAGCAGAAGACCGCGACCGGGCCGCGGACCATATTTTTTTCCCACCAAAAGCAAACCAACACCTCTTCCCGCCGTTTCCCCCTGCAAATCACAGCAATCACGCAGACAGTCGGACCCGTTTCCGTGCGCGAGATGGAAGCGCTTTTATTTTAGAGGACATATTTGGTAATGGCCACATTTTCCCTCTCGCCTGGCCCTGACTGGGCGCTACTTCTTCCGTTGCTTCCAAAACCCCGTTGATCGGCGGCTTCGATCGTTTGTCGGGAAAAAAGCGACGATCAAGTTATGTTGCCGATGAAGTGAGGCACCGATCCGATGATGAAAGCAAGAGATCTCCGAGATCTCGCACGACAATCGATAGTGACTTGAACCGTGGAACCACCGCGCGTCTCGCCAAACGACACAGACGGATCGAAGATATCGCAATCGAACCGTTTAGAGGATGTGTGTCTGTGTGTGTGTTTGCTTTCAACGATGATGATACAATTCCATCCATCGTTAGCAAAGCCCACAAACACCGCCATCCGCAACCTCAACCCGACGGTCAAGTTCGCAAGCTCAAGCTCAGGGAAAAATCAAACGGGTCCCAGGGGGGAAAACGATGTCCCGTTTTGCAGTTGCCACACCATGAATGGTAAAAGTCAAGCTTTTCTCCCCTCTTCATGCTCGCTCGTACTCCCTGTGGGTTGATATTTTAATTAGAATAATTAAGCTGATTATCTTTTATTGAGTTTCCGATCGGTCGGAGAAGGAAGGAGTTTCCCCGACGTAATCGATCATCAATCCATCATTAGCTATGATTTAGCCTTGTAAAAGGCTGTTGAGAAAGAATATCATAGCTCCATTTTAATCGTGGGATGTAGTTGACTGAAACAATAATTAATTATGCTTTTTATACCTTTTTTGCTACTGTTATATGGCCAACAAATACTTATGTATCTCTTCTTTTTCCCATTTCAGACGTGGTTTTTTACTGACACCGAGGATCCGCACTACCAGCAGTTGACTAGTAAGTATATTTCACTATTTGCGAGAGAATCATAATTAAATACGTTGTTTAATCAAGAACTTTCTTAAGCATTAAGAAACACTCAAGCTTGATCGATCTTTTCTACAAATTATACCTTTCAACTTTATCGGTGTAGATGGTAAAACGGTAAACTGTCTTTTTGGGCCACAGGAAAGGGGCAACTAAACAGAAGCTTCACAATAGATGCTTTCAGTTCAGCTATAAACCCGAACCGTTTGTTTTATGACTCTTTTACGATTCGGTATCAATCGGAAACGGTCGTCGTAAGAGTCAATGTCCTGGAAACGAATTTCGAAAACGAATCTTTCTAGAGAAAATCTAATGTTAAAATTGCTTATAAAAGTTTATAGCGTATGCATCGTGGATGGAAAAAAAGGTTAAACGATTTCAGATAAAAGACGCATTTTAAATGCATCTTCTTTGAACATTGAGCAGAGCTTACTGAAATAGCTTTCTTGAAAGCTGTGATTAATATCTCAAAAGTTTCCCTTGAATTTTAAGCCAACTGTTCAGCGACTGTCAATGTTCAGTATAGCTTCTTCAGCTAACCAAGATGTACATAGTGTTCCTTGGAAGTCTAACAACACCCAACAGCATGGGGTTCGTCCGCATGCTTGCCCCCAAAGATGCTGTTTATTAAGATCCAATAAAAACTGTTAACTCACCGGCATTTACGTCAGGTTTAGCTGTTTCTCTCTTACCTATGTTGTGGAACCAATTTTTACGACTCAATACCGAACGGTTGAGTGCCGTTTTTGTTTTTGTTTTCACATTAAAACACTCGGGTTAAAGTTAAAGCAACAAAGCTGCGCGCGCGTTTGTGTCAAACGTTCATCCGGTCCTCTATTTTTATTTCCCAATCTCCCCCTGTCCCAGCCCGACTACGACATTCCGTCCGAATTGGATCTATTGGTGGGACTGCCCATTTTATAGACTTACCAAAGAATCCCGGATTGCCTACATGACGCGACACATGTGCCAAGAGACAACGCGGAGGACAACAAAACACAGCCAAAGCGCGACACACAAAATGGCTGATTAATGGCTGATCGTTTGGGAGACAGTCTTCTCCCTCCGGTGCGGCTCAAAAGCGATCGCTCGACCTCAACCGAAAAACCCGCCGAGTCTTCGATAATTTGATTTTCTCTTGAACTCATTAAATTGAATGATGTGATCGGATAAGACGGACTAAAGCTTCGTCGTTGACCACCAACGGTTTGTGAGAGCCGGGAGCGGCTGCAACCGCGAATAGGGTTGATAGCTTTTAGCTGTGTGATGCTTTTTTGAGGTCAAAGGCCTTGGAGTTTTGGTGAGAATCGTTGGAAGATGTCACACAGACGAATCTCGTTCAAGTCATCGTGTTGTACATTACCCGGTGTTGAAGTATTCCACCGAAAGGATATAAATAATGAGAGTAAAAGTATAAATCTAACCAACGAATAAAACCTGATCCAGAAAGTGTCTTCCAGATCACAACACTAAAATCCGATCGATCGACCCACTGACTCAGCCCACGGAGAACGCTGAGAGAACCCAGAACGCTTCCGACCAAAAAAGCCAAAGGCACAAGCGCATAAATAAATGTCAGCTTGTTAGGGGCATTCTGATCGAAATACCTCCTAATGATGTGAAATTCCACGCGGGACACCAAATTTCGGCCACTGTGTAGCGTTTGTTTTTTGGCTGTGCTCTGATGTTGCTCTGATCCCAAAAAATATCCCAAAATACCTTCTCCCGCTGCTCGATACAGTGAGGGATAGGAATTCTGTCCCAAGATTTTCGCGATTCTGAAAGTGAAACACAAACAGCCGATGGTGAGTAAAGTGGAGCAGAGAAGATAAAAAGACGCTACACCCTACCCGCAAAATGCCCAAAGTTTGGCATTAAACCTCCTCCCGTAAAGTGTTTCACTGTAAGCGACCCTCAAGCCGAAGTACGCTGATTGCTTTCCGGCGTGAAAGAAAACCACCTCCCGCACCCATCTTGCCATGCTTGACTCATCCTTACCGAGCTTCACCATTCGGAATGGTATGATTTGATTACGATTCCGTTGAAAATTTTTCCCATAGGTCAAATTCATAGTCACAACCAAGCGCTCCTTCTCCAAGTGCTTCTTCTGCTGTAACCGAGCCCCGAAGGCTTTAATGATTGATGATCGACCTTCCGTTTGGGCACGTTTCACTTTTTTCTGTCGCTCACCTCTTCAATAGGTTGTGCCTCGCGACTCTGATGCTGTTTTGGTTGCCTTCATTCCCTATCCCTGCCCCTTCCCCCGGTTGGATTTAGCCTACCGGTTCGCTGTCAACAACAATTTAGACAATTTTATAACGGCCTTCCGATTGGTCGGGAGCAGAACCTGTGAGGCGCTTGTCGCTCCCATCGTGCCACGGAGTTTTTTTTATCTCTTTTTTCTCCCCTTAAATAAGAGTCGATGTTTTGTGCGTTTCGGAAGGAAGTATTCTTGGATTCTGCTAATGAAGAGACATTCTCAAACGAGACGCTTTGAATGTGTTTTTTTGGGAGGTTCGTCGTTTGCGGGATGTTTAGGTCTTTTGGAAGCTTTTTGGCTTTTTTTAACCCTCTTGCTCTTTCTATTGCGTACAAGCACGCTAATGAGCAGGAATGTGAAATAAGAAGAATATTTGCAAGCCTGTTTTCCGTGTGGAATGCTTGGAGGATGTATAATATGTATGCTCATCCTAAGGTTGCCTAGTGATGGTGTAATAATTTGTAATTTTGCGCATTTAATCTGATCGATACGAAACACTCTTTACAACTCATTCGTTTGTTTCACCAAAGCCTTAGCTCCCTGTAATCACTGTACAGACGTGCACACAAAATTATTGTCATCAGATGCAAGACACCGCACGCACTAACGGAAGTCCCGGAGGCACTTTGCTCAGCCTCTGCTCACCCGAAAAAGGAAGAACAAAATAACCTTCAAACATGTTGCAGCCTTCCTGGTAGCCTTTACCTTTCGCACATCGTTCGCTTCCAGCTTGAATTTGTTACCCAAAAGCGAAGATTTTATTGTACCCCTGGCATCACAAATTGCATGATACCTTCCCTCTCGTCTCTTCTGGTTGCGCTTTCTTCCCACCCGACCGCAAGGAGACGGTCGGACCTTCCACCAACGAACTGCCGCCAGTTTGAATCGTCGTTTGCCAAACGGCCAAATGAAAATAAAATGATATCTCTTTACGACGCCGGTGTGACCAGACCGACGCACTGGTTCCGAACGAAAACCGGAAAACGGCAGAGAATAAGCTAATCAAAATGTTCGGAATAATTTCCCGCTACCATGGGGCTACCGTGGCCGGTCGGTAGCATCTTCCCCTGCCTGCCAGGACGGACACCCGAAATTTGGTGATCAGATTTTCCTCACCGTCGTTTGACTGGACTGCAATTGTGTGTCTGTGTGTGTTTGCGTGTGGAGGTCATTTAATTTTACTTCCAACAACGGTGCAGCAAAACCAGAAGGAAGAGGAAAAAAAACACTTCAAACAAAAATACGACACCCAATGACGCCGTCGTATTTTGCTTCCTTTCCCCCGACGCTCTGTGGCCTCTACAGTGTAATTTTTTATGTCACTCCTTCCCGTTTTTAATGAGAGCACTAAATTGATTATGATTTCTTAACCCTGTCTCATCGGAATGATAGTCGCTACCTGTCGTAAATCAAACGTGCCACCAACGCGCCCGCGAGTGGCACGATAATGCGAAGGAAAGGGACCACGAAAGACACTGCCATTATTGTCTGCCTTCCCTTCACCGGGAAATGTGACGCGCTTACTCCCAACAATAGACAAAACCTGAAGATCGTCTGCCGAACAGTTGCCCAGAAGGTGGATCATAAAATTCAATCAAGGTACTGGCTCAAGTGTGCCCCTTAATCAGAGCAGAACCGAACCGTAACAAGTGGCGCAATGCAGCGGCGAGTAGCAGAAGCACCGTTGTTGATTGCTGTGAATAAAAAATTAGCAACCAGCAAGCGCACCAAAAAAAAGGCTTTCTTTCGAGAGGAAGAAGAGCACATGAAGAAACCGGGTGAACGAAGGGGGATAATATATTGTTTGCGCCATCGTAAACGTGTAATGAACGCCAACATGGCGGCAGTTGTAAATCTTTACGATCGTCTTTGGTCCTTTTTCCTCGTGCGGACGGCTTGTTTGCCTGCATTTGCAAGCCGGGCGATGCGTAAGACAATATTGTTGGGTTCATAAATATGCTTAAAAAAAGGGATCAATTAGGACGCGTACCTTGATTAGACCACCGTGGAGCGATCTTTTGCAATCAAACTCTTCTTTCATCAACAGTGAGTCAACTTGTAATCCGAGGGAAAACCCCGGTGCCGACTCATTCGGACATTTTGCCAGCTTCTTATCTACTCAGCCCTAAACAAACGTCAGACAGCTGTGATTGAAGCTCCACTTATCTCCATTTTAAATAACGTCAAATAACGCACATCGATAAGCAATCCCCTGGGACGACATTCCATCTGATTCCACAAGAAATTAACATCTCACCAAAACTACAAAAACCGTCTTCCCTTTCTTATCTCCGGCTCAACGCACAAACTCAGGGCGTAATAGCTTTTTATGGAAATAGTCATCTCGGCGCGTCCTTTACGCCGCTACAAAACCTCCTCCTGCGAAAAGCACACTTACGACAACGATGACACTTTTAACGAATTTATGGCTACCTTTTAGAAGATGAGCTGACCAGCACGGTTGTCCCGATGATCGGTTCCTCGCGTTCGGCAGGAAAGTTTAAAACCGTGTATCATTATGCAAAATCTTCCAATTTCTGCGGAGGAGCAAGCTCTGCGCTGAACTATGCGTTTGTCTAGCGTTGCGGGCATTAATCGATCGTGACACGAGCGTGTGCGGGTTGCTCGGGGGCGGTTCGAGTTGCGACACAACCGAAGAGCACGCTGCAGCAAGAAGCACAACCGACGGCGTAAAGAAGAAATAACTATTTTATGATGACCATTTATGCTAATCACATTCCGTGTTCCGGGCAATCTCTCTCTCTCTCTTTCCTTCTGAAGGTAACATTTACCAAAAACTGGAAAGATCGATCGCACACGCTCGGGGACACGGGGACATGGGAGGGCGTGTGTGTTGATGGGATCCAATTCCTGTATCCGAGTTTTTTCGGTCTCCAATAAAACACAACAATGGATGCCACGTGACAAACGCTCGGCCCATAAAACCCGTAAAACATAGTTATGAGCGAGAGTAGCTCAAGAAAATCCTAACGCTTGCGATGGTTGCGTGAAATTTATGACACTTTAATAATCGCGCGCCCGCGGTATGAGGTGTTGAAATGTAATATGAGCAGCTGCGATCCGTCAGTGAGATGTATCTTCATCAATTTCCACAGCAACCAAGTTGACATGGAGATGGGATCTCTAGTCCGATCGAAGGAGGTTACGAACGTTGGCTGTCCTTGTGCTGCAGCCATTTTAATCTGGGATAGGTATATTAATCGAATGCTTGTCAATTTGTTAAAAGCTTCATTTGCCTAATGTGAAAGTCACGTTCCAGTGAAGGGATCAAGATGTGAGAGCTGGTTGCCAATAAAGCAAACAGTAATTTAATTAAAGAAACCATGAAAACCACTAATGGACATTAAGATGCACCGACTAAATCCACACAAACTTGCAAGAGTGAGGATATCATTGGCTTTTTTGTGACTTTAGAGACATCACGTCTGAAGTATTTGAGACTTAATCCGTATTGGCAAAACAGTTTTATCGAGAGGTTAATTTTTTTTAACGTTGATGAAATAGACCTAAAACTATCTAAAGAGCCAAGATATCTTCACGATTCTTTGTATGAATCGATCCATTCAATGCACATTTCTGAGTTCCTATAGAAATTGAGACAACACAAGAAACCTTAGCGCTAATGAAGTTAATATCAGACCGAAAGTCGTTGGCTTTGAAATATTATTTGAAGCGAGACATATTTTGACACCTCCAGAACTATTCAAATTCCACACCGACTTCACAACCGATTCCATCAAATAAAACGTCCCCCCAAAATGGTCACCGTTAGTGGAACATCTTCACCATCCAAACTCTCCCAACTTCTCCAATAGAGTTATGTCCTCAACGATCGCTCGTTCGATACCTTCCCTAAGCGCTCTTTTTAAAAAACTAACCCAGGCCTTTGAAAGATTCCAACGCACCCACCTCTATTTCGTTTTGAGCCATGTTAATATCGAACTAAAATGTGCCATTAATTAAAGCGTGTATGGGCTCGGTGAGATTTTTATGTTTACGATCGTCACGATCGTAGCGCGCCGGTCGCATCAATTCCCCCGCGCGATCGGGAGAGTTCCAGTTTCCCTACCAGGGCCGGTGTGTGGCTCCCAAATCAACACATTATTCGCTTCCAAACCCCTCAGAGCCGCCGAGAAGAAGCTCCAGCCGAAGTGTGATGAGTTTGTTGACGACTTCGAGAAGGTGTGGACACACTGGCGTGCGTGTCCGTTCGGAACCGAAACTAGGCAAATCGAAAGAGGACGCTCGTCAATAAATTGTAACCGTCACGAAAGAAAAACAACATCTTTTTTTCTCCAAAAGAAAAGAGGTGTGTTGTGCTAGGAGCCTTGGAAATGGAGTCTTTTATTAAATAACGTCATAACAACAGCCTACCAAACACCTTACGAGAAATGGGCAGGTTGATGATTATTTGATTTTCTTGAAAACGATATGCCAAGGATATGGTTACACTGTGGCCTATCTCTTCCCATCTGGAAAGTTCATTTCTTTCAGATGGTGTGATATTCGTACTCCACTGGGAAGAAGGTGTTGAGTGACCTCAATAGCTTCACCGAACGCCAAACGTGTTGCTTATCAAGAGAAACGGCTTAAATATTTAAATGGAAGCGTTCCCTCTTCCTCGACGACATGTTACACATTCTAATGTGCAGTTTTTACGTTTGACACCCCCTCGTTTGGGATTTTGCGAATTTCGCACATGTTCGCCTACAAGTAGATAAGCCAGATGGTATTTAGTCGTAATAAAGAAAAGATTGGACAAGCTCAAGCGTTACCTTACAGCCGGCATCGAAACGTTTGAAGATCGTTTATCTACCATTTTCTATCTCAATTCAGGAAGAGACAATGCTTAAAGCCGTTGTCTAACTTTCGAAACCTGATTCCAAGCGGGTTTACCACACAAAGACATGCGCTGTCCGTTGTCCAGCGCGGTTCGTGCGTAGGACGCACCGAACATGTCAGTTCTGACCAATTCTAGCCGGGCGGCTACCCATCCATTCCGCCAAACAATCGTCCCAAAACATGATCGTTTATTATCATCCTTTCGAGTTGTTTTTTCTTCTTCTTTCCGCTCTCTTCATCACTCGCCCCTTTCTTAGCAAAAAATTACAGACACATTGCCCACGGTTGTCGTTGAACATCAGATTAGAAGATCCAGCCAAGACACAGACATTAGCGATGCAAAACCGCACGCAAAGATCTCATCCTCACCGTCATTAATGTCACTATTAGTTTATGACTGCAACATTCCCGTTGTCATCTTCGCGTGGAGCTGAAGCGGGGGAAGAAAATGTGGAGCATGATAACGACACTCCAACGAAGAGGGGAAGATGGGCGAACCGGTCTACTTTATGCAGATCTCCGGATCGATGGGGCACAGCAATAAGATTAAACTGGACCAAAAGCTGAGAATTAAAATCAAAATTCGATTAGATAAGGATTACAAGGTAGCAGAGTGTATCACGGGCACCCTGAAAGTAGACACACACACAAAAAAGCAAGACAACCTTCTCAAAATAATATTATTAAAACAAAACAAAAAACACGCCACAAACATTCCAATACGTTGGCGGCAACCAGCAGACATTTCCATTTGGTTTAATGATTTCGCCCGCTTCTCATCCCACTCGTTTTGGGATGAGAATTAAAATTAGCCAAATTTGTTTCCCCAAAATCCCGAAGCGAAAAAGGGTAGCTCCATTTATACTGCTGGCCACGCGGGACACTTTTCGCGGGAGCAGCTCGGGAGATGCGCTGCTTAATTTAATATGATCACAAACGTGGGGGACTGGTTGAAATTAAAATTAAAGCAATCGGGTACAAGCTTTCGCGCTACTGCACCAGTGTTTCGCAACCTAACGCATCTTAACTTTGTTTCTTCCGCTTTCCCTCCCGCAGACAACCACATGGTCAACACCAACTGCTCCCAGGGCCACTTTCGGAAGGCGCTCTGCTGCAAGATGGGGAAGGAGTTTGAGTTTTTCCTCGACAGTGCCAAAAAGTGAGTATATACGATAAAACCAGTCGAAATCTTCATTTGCAGCGCTCCCGCACCGAGCACAAGTTACGATAAGATCAGGCAAAGGAGTTTTTTTTTTCTCGTTGGTCAAAATTCTACCCAAAACCGGCGTAGACCCTTTCTCGAGACTTAAATTAAAACAATACCATTATCGGCTACCATCTCGGCCATTACCGTACAGCAAATGTTCAGCAGAAGGCGTATCTTCGCTACCACCTTTCACCTTGCGGAACACACTTTCGCAGCCTGTGTGTTTCGCTGCTACTGCCGCATCTCGCTGCCACAGCACCACCGGTGCACGATAAATTCTAATTACCATCTACTGCCACTTTACGAGCTGCAAACCGCAACAGAAGAGGCTCGGTTAATTATCCACAGGAAATCGGCGATACGTATATGTTCAGAAACCGCCAACGAGTTTACTTCTTTCTCCCCTTGCGGAAAGGAAGGAAAGTGTCACCTGCTTTCCTTCCAACCTTTTTGAAAGCGATTTAATATAAATGTACACATATTAATGCTTTGCGATCGTCCCCGATATCACAAGGCGTCGCGAGGAGCTAGTGGGCTGGAATCGGCCGGGTGTCAGTTGCGTCGATTTGCATGCCCCACTCGATCAAGAAAACCCGAAAGACCGGGTGGCGTTGGTCGTTGGTAGGCGTCGTTTGTTAAAATATTTTATGAGCTCAGCATTTTGCTTTAATTAAAACCAACCACCTTCCTTGGCCAGTGCAGTTGCAGGAAATGCGATGACTCGATGCACCAAGAAAGCTTACCAAGATATGGAAACGACAAATACTGCAGTGCTCCAGAGCGATCGGTGGTGATCGATGAAAAAGTTTGTGAATCCCTGCTGAAATGCAAGCGCGTGCAGGTGTTAATTTACGAGCGTTGCATTTACTCTTGTCATTGCATGCTGCCGTACGTCCTGCACCGAAGCTCCCCTGGGGTTGCAAATGGAGCTGAATGCCCATAAGCTGAAGGGTTTCACTGGTATGGTTACTATCAAATGACACCTCGTAAACTCGCTATCAGATAGCAACTGGAAGCAGGCAGCCGGATCTTATCAAATCGTTGAGGTGGATTCGATTTCCTGCCGAGCGAAATGGATCATTAGTTTGGCGAGTTGCAGTTTTGCGTTTGCTTATCGATCAAGCAGCAACTGCAAAGAAATATGAGTCCATCTACGATGAGATAAACTGTTCATAAAGCACCAGGAGAGGAAAGGGATATAAAAGCTTTTTCTTTTTATGTTCCTCTGAAGTGAATAAAAATGGCACAGTACTGCAGATGTTTTATCGGAAAACGTCTGATCTATTTAACTGTATACCTTTACCGTAGAAGTCGCCCATTTTCTAAACCGTGCCACAAAAGCGCTGACACACACTATCACACCGTGCGGATCTGTTGAACCACAAAATCGAATTCCTTATCATCAAAATTACTTTTGCTGCCTTTCATCAGCCACAAGACACAATTGGATCAACAATTGCGAACCGGGAGGCCAAAAGTCATCAATCCAGCGCGGACCGGGCCGCCCCAAAGAACCGTGCGCATGACGCACGTGATCCAAACGGGGAACACTTCGATCATGCTGCCATACAGTCCGCCAAGCGCTTCACGCTGGTACAACAAACGTAACAGCATGACCATCTACAAGCAACAAGAGAAAAAAAAACATCAACAATCTATGTATGTATGGCATGCTCAGGGCCCGGGACTTATCGACTTCAATCGATCGATTCGACTCTGCCAAATATGTTTTTTCGGACGATGACATGCTGCCCAAAAGGCCTGCTTTCTGAAGCGACGCAGCAGCGATGGAAAGCCCCGACGTGAGGTGGAGCTTGATTTTGATTTTCCACCACCGATAAGCACCGCACCAAGGTGTATGGAAATGGGGGGGACGGGGCTCGGTACAAGCGTTTTTTGACAAAACTCCTCGCTCGCTGCATTTGTTGTGAGTTTGAGCTTTCAGCAACTCAACAGCACCCGAGCCGTTCGAGGTCAAGCGTCAGAAGGGTAAGCTTTCGGGGCTGGTGAGGCACCGTCCTGAGCAAACACCGTACGATCGTGCCCCGGTTTTAGAAAGTCATGACTGCTCAAGCATTCTTCCTCCGCTTGGGATAGTGGCTGCTACGCTTGACGCACCAAAGGTCACTAAAATGGAACCCGAAAATGGTTGATCAACTTCGAACGCAAAACTACAATTGAGTCGATGAAATGGTTTCGGAGAGCAGCTTTGATTTGTGCACAATCGTATTGTGGGACTAACAATTGCGTTCACAGCGCATGTCCATCATCGTTCCAGCTACTTACAGTGTTTGCTGCGGACTAGCAAAAGTCTTAAATATCTCCAGAAGCCTGAAACCTGAATATCTCTTTTTTCCATGCATTTCAACTTTCAATTACGTTTGCAGAGCAATATCTTATCGTAAATTAATGACAAAAAAGTGCAACCTGGTAGAACTTTACCCCAGAGTACCTGAATGATCTCATTCTCGTCTGCAGCTCCAGAATATATATGATTCAATTTTGAAATCTACATTCCAGCAACGACTCGCTACCGGTGGCAGCTCCTTCCCATAATGTTCCACCATTCCGAACGTACACGAACGCATAATAAACGATTTCATTTGTCCCATGCAATCTCCCTCCTTGCCGATCCAGCCAATAATCATACATTCATTAATCTCCGTTCCCCTAACTAGAATCCACCTTGGCCGCACCGTCCCCACCATTTAATATAGATCTGCTCGGGGTGCAATCATAGCGCAGGAACCAGCTTTTTACATTGCAGACATCGAGATTCTGCGTCACCCTTTTCGCCCGGGCTTTACTCCTTCAGGGCGATTTATAATTATATGTGCGTTGGGCTCCATCGCAGCTGGGCTTGTCCTACCCGAGTTGCACTCGTAAAACGAAGCTTCGCTTCTCGTCCATAATCATACGGTTGCGGCGGCGACAGCGAAGGATTCAATTAGCTTTTGCACTGTAGGTTCCCCCCAACCGTACTTTGCGGCAACGCTCTTAAGCCGCTTGAGCCAGTTTGTTTACGAGCTCATGAATTGAACACCGGTTCTGGTTGCAGTTGGGCGCGAGCGTATGCATTTATCGAAGGAACAGGATATACTGGATGGATTAGATCCGGTCGTCGACTAGACGCTGAAACTTTGTTTTAACTGCCTGCTACTGCTATTTTTGCTCCTATTTTTTGTTAATTTTGGATCTAAATAAGGTTTGGATACGAATGAATTTAAATATTAGATAAAGACGTTTTTTGCCGCAGTAGTGGCTTATATTTCAAATTTAATCCTTCACCGATCCTCAGTCTTTCCAATAAACGAATCATTCTTCAACAGGGGACACCTCACTTATTGGCCTTCCTCCTCATTAGGCAGCATTACATTTCTTTTTGTTTTCTTCGCCAGAGCGATCCAGCGACACCCTTCGCTCTCATTGTCCCCTTGTAAGGTCCGCTCTTTACCGAACCTTTCCTGCCGGGCGGGCTCGGTATGACGAGTGATAGAAATCTCTAAAGAGCACCACACCACGGTAGACAACCGAACAATGAGCGCCGTTAAAAAAGCATCGCCCCCAGTCAATGGTTCAAACACGACGAGGACGCCGATCGGCCGCCTTTACAGGCCGAAAGCGCCGTGAGTCAGCCAAAAACACAAAGCAGCGCAGCAACATTTTCCTCAATTACTTCCCCCTAAAGATTTCCTTTGGCAATTCAAAATTTCATTCTCCCAAATTGGGACCAGATTTCGGACGGCCGCACGCTAGTTAGGCGATTAATTAAGATAATCATACGATTGGGCTGGTGCGGGGTCAATTGTACGGCTTTATTCTACGCAGCCAGCAACACCCACAACGCCCTACAATCTTGCCGGCAAAGAAGAAACAGTGCGACTATTGTTGGCGCGAGCGTTGCGCGCATGCACCTGGGAAAGGCCGCTTTTTCTCTACCGGAGGCACGTCAATCGATCATGGCTCCCTGCTCCGTCCAAACCAGAGTGTAAATTGTCGAATCGCTTGTTTCGCGCGGGTAAACCGGGGCAAAGTGAATAACGGTCAGTCATCGGTGCGTCTAATTTGATTAGCGCAAGCTGCCAGGTCGCCGGACAAGGCCGGACCGACAAATTAAAGACCGTGGCGCAACGAACCGTGCGCGCGCGCACTCGATTGATTGTTGGAGGAGAAGACACAAATCTCCCATGTACAGGGTGAGGTACAGCAGATTAGGAACAATGCAAAGGTGGGTGGGAATGTGCAGTGCTGATTTTATGAAAAAAAACTTTGAGATGATTAGTTTAAAGCTCAAAAAGTTATTTGTCTGTCCATCATGGTTTACGATAGATGTGCAAATAAAGAATAATTACACAGTGCATTGAATAGCTTCCGTATGTCACTATGAAGGATAAAATGCTGGCACGCCCGCCGTACATTAACAAACAGAGATATTGATCTCTTTTCTAATGGAACCGCAATGCACCTACGTCCAAAATAGTATTATGAAGTAAAGCAATTATGGTGGACCTTAAACAATCGTAAGCCAATTGCATGTCCCTGTAATCAAGAATATACGTTTGATATTTTACTTGCTCCATTAGCAACCTTTGTACAAACCTCATCTAGCTTCAGTGCACAGCCTAATTTCTAAGCGTGCGGTAATCCGAAACCTACGTAAAGTGCAATCTTGTCAGCTCCAACAGCAATGAAGCTCTTCAAAGTGTTTACTCAAGAACATTTACCCAGCAGCTCACTGTTGGTCAGATTCCTAATCCGTATGATCACGGAGCTGCACAATAATCGATCCAACCCAACGACCATTGGGCTGGCTAACTTCAACACCCCGGATTTCAACTTTATACCTGCCGCACTTGGCAAACGTCTGTCTACGGTCACCTTTCTCAACATTGACCTGCATCGAAGCTACAGCGCATCCGAAGCACATCACGTTCCTATCCTTCTTCATGCTTTCACCGATAATACGACCCACGTTACCACCTCTGCTAAGGTGCAAAACATTTTGACGGCCTTCGATCTGGTTGGTAAACAGCCCAAAGTGATTATTATGATCAACGCAACCGCCGTAACTACGCAGTACGTTATCGAATTAGCTACCACCTACTACACGTACGGTGCGATCGATGCCATCTATCTTATCGTAACGCACCACACAGTTAATCCGATGGGTTTGGGCGTCAACAATGGTGGATTTGTTCTTTACAACTATTACGCCCCAGCGCATACGCTCTTTCCCGATCGTATGACAAATCTATCCGCCCGCCCGTACTATGTTGCGAGCTGCGAGGACCCGGCCTTAACGTTTCGGGACAAGCACAACCAAATTGTGGGCGCATCGGTGGAGCTGATCGACACCATCGCAAAGCGACAATCGACCACCGCACAGTACTTTTACACCCCGCAAGCGTTGCCAGTGTTTCAGCTGGAACGCAACACGTTTATCGACTTTGCGACGTACCAGATCGTCAAGGCAAGTGAATCAAAGTCTTACGCCGTGCTGCAGCTCTCCGCAATCTATCAATGGTGCATTGCCGTTCCGAAGCGGTACAACCGGGTGCTGCACGAGCAGATTGTGTGGCCGTTCGCGGTGGACATGTGGGCGCTTGTCGCCGGTATAGTTGCATTCTTCGTCGCTTACCATACGGTTTTCGGAAGAGTTCTTGCTAAATGGTACCCTGCCGTACATTCGATTATTACCATTCCTCTGCACATGCTTAAGCTCATGCTGTTGTTTCTGCTTTCCGAGTATTACACCGCAATGTTAACGTCCAACCTGGCACTCTCGCAAATTCCCACCCATCCGAAAACGCTGGCTGACTTTTACCGTACCAATATACCCATACTGTTCCCAGATCCACAGATACTAGTTAGAATCAATGAATCGTCTCAAATACTGTCCCGTGTGGCAAAGTTGAACTCCTCCGAACCGTACGAACCGTCAAAGTATGCCATCCTGCTGCTGTGCAATCGGTTCCAGTACTCGATTGGTAAGCTCTCGAAAAAGTATGGTAAACAGCTAACGCACCATCAGTTTCATCTCATCAGCGAACCCATACGCACACTCATCTCGATAAGCCCCTTCCGCAAAACCAGTCCACGGTTGCATCGTTTTCAGCTGTTCGTTAAGCACCTGTACGAGACAGGCATTGTAGACCACCTGCTGAAGAAATGGAACAAACGGGCCATCGAAGTATTCAGCTACGAAGATGTTACTCAACAAAATGAAGCAATGCTGAAGCTAGATCACTTTATACCCGTCTTTATCAATGGATGTTTTTTATATGATTTAGCGTTTGTGGTTTTCCTAATGGAACATATTGTCCATCGGATGCTTACGGTACTTAGACAGTAATCTATCTGTCATGAAACAAGACACAGTCAAGACTCGAATATATGTGTTAAGCTACATTGAGTTGAACTGTTAACCACTTTCCATCGAGTTAGGAAAAATGCTTAGAAAATAAACCTATGGTTGGTTTCTTCTGATTCTTTACTACCTACCCATACTATGCTTACCTTGGTTGGGAATCGCTTACGAAGGCTGTTTGTGTCTTGCAAAAGAACTTGTTTGAATATTTTTGCTTTTGTATTCCAAACATTATTTCACATATGTTTATAAATTTAAATTATTTATATTTGTTTCCAAACAATTGATTAAGTTTATTGCATCAATTGCTAATCAAACCAATGTACACTACCATTGTCACATAACACTAAGCCCCTGATTACATGTTTATAATAGTGTTGGATGAGGCATGAATATTGTATGAAGGGACCAATAAAAGCATTGATATTACTCAACATCCATAAATCATTCGATGTGATTAAAGTGTTACCCTATCATTAAGAAAAAGCATTCAGTCTTATGCACTGCTGTTTCTCTAGAATTCATTGAAGCTCAATGTAAAATGCTTCACTGTTAGTATGCTTCTGATCTATACAGTTCTATAGCTTCCTCCAGCAAGAATGAAACAGTTCAAAGTGATTACCCAGGAACATTTACCCGGCAGTACCCTGCTGATCAGCTTTCTGAGCCGCATAATTGTGGAGCTGCACAGCAATCAATCCAACCCAACGACCATTGGGCTGGCTAATTTCAACATCCCAGACTTAGACTATATTCCTGCCGAACTTGGAAAGCGCATAACTACAGCAACCTTCCTTAACGTCAATTTTCGCAGCAACTTCAAAACACCCAAAGCAACCTTCATGCCCCTGCTTCTGCATTGCTTTTCCGATAATGAGTCCAATTCAACAGTGGAGGTTAAAAAAATCTTGCAAACATTCGAACTGTTTGGAAAAGAAAAGAAGGTGATCCTTATAGCAACGTCCGAGACAGATACAGGGAGTTCTGTAGCTCTTATCAAGAGGTACTACGCACTAGGCGTTATCGATATGCTTTTTTTAATCGTTACTAACATGAACTTCACAGTGATGGGATTGAGCCAAAGCACGACTACGTTTAGTGTTTACAAATCTTACGACACTGTTCAAACGCTGTTTCCTGATCGTCTGGCAAATTTATCTTCCCGCTCTTATAACGTCGCCTGCTACGAAGATCCGCCAATAACAATGTTCGAAAACCAGAGCAGCAAAGTTGTTGGAGTGGCTACTGAAGTTATCGACGCTATAGCAACGCATCAATTAACTACCGCACGATACATATACTCACCTTCGGCGGTGAACGTGTTTAAGCATGATAACACGTACGTAGACCTTGCAACGTATCGGTATGTGAGAATTGATAAACCCACTCCTTATTCCCTTCTTCAAATGACCTCCATGCTGCAGTGGTGTATCTCTGTGCCAAAGCACTACAAACGGGTTCTTCACGCACAATTAATATGGTCATTTTCCATTGAGCTGTGGCTGCTACTGGGTGTCCCGGTAGTGCTTGCCATCCTCTATCAATCAGTGCTTGAGAGATTGCTTGCGAAATGGTGTCCTGCCGTACATTCCATCATTACCCGCCCGGTTCACGCACTCAAGCTCATGCTGCTGTTTTTCATCTTTGAGCTCTACACCGCGACGCTGTCCTCCAACCTTGGACTTTCGAAGCTTCCTGCTTACCCAAAAACGCTGGACGAGTTCTATCGCACAAATTTAGAGATACACTATCCCCACCCCGAATATCTAGCGGGTGTGCATGAGCATTCGCGGATTTTATCTCGCATAGCACAGCCGAACGCATCGCAACCGTACGAACCGTCCCAGTACGCCATCCTGCAGCTTTGTGACCGTTTTCGACATTCCGTTGAGAAAACTACCGAAACTTTTGGAAAGAGAGCGACCCATCATCAGTTTCATCTTATCAGGGAACCCATACGCACGCTCATCACACTAAATCCCTTTCGTAAAACCAGTCCACGGTTGCATCGTTTTCAGCGGTACGTTACGCGCTTGTACTAGGCAGGCATTGTCAACCACTTGTCGGAGAAGTGGAACAAATGGAGCGGCGAGCTATCGAACTGCAAAAAATCCTGCTCTACCGAGTGCATTGATATTGAAATTCGAACACTTTCTGCCCTTGTTTATCTGTGTGGGTTACTTATATTTAGTCGCTTTTGCTGCTTTCCTAGTGGAATGTATTGTTCATCGGTTGCATGAAGCATTTAATGATTAGATTGAAAACTCATTTTTCTTATCAAACTTGTAACTTTAAGCATTGATGTTTTAGGTGAGAAACAGTGCATTAAGTCAATTAAGTTAAATAATTATATGCTTTGGAAGGCTTAGATTGAGAAACAAAATCATGTTGAAGGACTAGCGAAATCTCGGACATGGATCACCATCACCTGAATGTTTAAGTGTTGCAATAAACCCTATAATTAAAAAAAGCATTAGCTCAGAGGCACCGTTCAGTAAAACATTCCAACCATCATCGAGATTTATTTCAGTAGCACAGTGTCTGTGGCATCGTCAAACGATAGCTGTTTCTACAATGACGGCAACGAACAGTACAATGGTGCAAGTATTCTCTCCCGACCGTTCTAATTCTGCAATGCTGTTGTTAAGCCTTTTAGTGCGCATCATTCGCAATACGGATCGTTTTGGTTGCAACACAGTAGGATTGTTTAACTTCAAATCTCATCCGATGAATTATGTGCCTGAAAAGCTCCAGAGAGCAATTCCATCCATCGCCCTGTTGCACTACGACAGTACGTCGCCAATTCTGGAAGATTTCGATTTGCCTACCACGTTCCTGCACGTACAAGGCTACAGCTTTGGTGGGAAAACTACGCAAACCAGATTTACAAAGCAACAAGTGAATGCGTTGAACATTTTCAAACTCTTTGGGATACCGGAGAGAGTGATTGTGGTGATCCATTCACGCGCGTTACCGGGCAGTGCACTTTCCGACATGGCCGACCGATATAACAGACACGGTGTGATCAACATAATATACGTTGTTTTCTATCAGTCATGGCTCCGCGTGTACCGGCTGGACAGGGAGTACAGAACCTTTGAGCAGCTCTCCATCACAGCGCCATTGGACGAACTGTTCCCGGATCGATTGTCCAACCGGTCGGGGCTGCCGTATAAGGTGGCTTGCTATGAGAACCCTCCACTTTCTTTTACGGACTCGACAGGCCGTTTAGTTGGTGCCGATATTGACCTAATCGTTACGATCGCTTCTCATCAATCGTCACTACTGTACCTGCACTACCACGTAATACCCGTTCCAATTTTCGTACCGTGGAACGATAAAACGTTCGACTTTGCAACATATCGGATGTCTTATAAAGGTGGCATTAAGTATCCCTTTTCTTCGTTGCTTTTCCCAAACATGGACCGGTCCTGCATTGTCGTGCCGAAGCGATTCAACCGAATCCTGCACGAACAGGTGATTTTGCCGTTTGCAGTGAACCTGTGGGTTCTAATCGCATCATTGTTTGTGTTCTACATCTGCTACCATACCGTGTTGGCACCGTACCTCATCAGAACCCATCGCAACATTTACAATCTTGTCAACACGCCTTTGCACATCTTTCGAATTTTGGTGCTGTTTCCTCTATCCGAATACTACATCGCCATGCTCACGTCCTGTCTGCGTCTGTCACAGCTTTCCACCTATCCCAAAACGATCAAGGAGTTTGCCAAAACCTCAACACCACTGCTAGTGCTTAGACGGGACCTGATCAGTCGGTTGCAGGACAGTGACCTTGCCGACAAGATCATCACAAGCAGCAAAGGCTACCAGCTCGGACAGGTTGCGTTGATTCAGCAGTGTGAGATTTTTAGATACACCATTGAAAAAACTACAAAATTATTGGGTAAAGAGTTTAGTCACCATCACTACCATCTCATCGATGAAGCGCTTACGCATGGCCTCACCATATCTCCGTTTAGCAAGGTCAGTCCAGGGTTCCAGCGCTTGCAGCTGTACGTCAAACGACTCACCGAAACGGGTGTGTGGAACTACCTGATTAAAAAGTGGACCCAAACATCACAATATTCCCGCACCGATGAAGAGCTAGATGACATGGACGTACAGTTTCTAGGCTTTGATCACTTTATTCCGGTGTTTATAGTTGCTACCTACGGTTATCTTCTTGCAGTCGCTGTGTTTTCGCTGGAGAATATAGTTCATTGGGTGCAGTTAGTTCGCTCCAAGAGAGTATTCCGTAGAAACAAAAAGCTTGCAAAGCTTTGCAAGAAATAATATGTGCACTAGGATACTCCTAAGAAAAGCTTGTAAAAAACAGCACTATGAAAGTACAAGTAAAATGCTCTCACTAATTGATATGGACCGATGCACTATCGGATTAAATTGTTTTTCTCTCCTACTTAATTGTGCAAATAGATATTGATTTGTAAGACCAAAACCATTCACTCAGAGTAAGTTGTTTTGCAGTAACCGCTAGCAATTCAACATGAACTGAGAAGAAGTCAGAGTTCATGCAACTGTTGGAGAAGCATCATGATACTGAGTGAAGTTTCCCCCGATGATCACGCCTCCGTTGGGGCAACGTTGATCAGTTTCTTAATACGAGTGATTGTTGCGCTCAATCATAATTATACTTATCCTAGCAACGTTGGGTTGGTCAACTTTAACGCACAACATCTAGGCTACGTACCGACGGAGCTCTTCAAACATGTTCCTACAGTCACTTTCATGAGCATCGATATCATGAGAAACAGCACTACACCTCTAGCAATCCAGTATACTCCAATACTGATCCACTCATTTTGCTCCAATGAACATCCCAACGTCCACAATATAACGGTTCGTAAGCCAACCATTCAATCGGAAGTGTTGCACATCCTAGAGACGTTCCAGTTGATTGGCAAAGTGAAGCGAATCATCGTCGTGCTCGATGCACAAGAGGTCAAACCAACTGAGCTAGATCTCTTGGCCAAAACCTACAGCTATTTCGGTGCGATCGACATCATTTACGTGCTGGTGTACGTCGAAGAGCTTGTCATCACTCGACTAAACGAAAGAGCTACGGAGTTTGTCGAGCTTTCCAGCACCTCCGGCATAGGGCAACTGTTCCCCGATCGTCTGACGAATCTCACAGGACGACCGTACAAA
>KB670981.1:162131-174066 GCA_000349105.1 Anopheles epiroticus | reverse complement strand
CTACACCAGCAAGTCTTTGAACCGTACGCTACGGACCTATGGGTAATGATTGCCATAATCGCCTGCGGATACCTGCTCTACAACCTATGCCTTAAGGACGCTCTCCAACGGCGTCACCCTAATGCATTTCCGATCGTCAACACACCGTTGCACATCTTGCGCATACTGCTACTGTTCCTGCTGACCGAGTACTACACGGCACTTCTGTCCTCTAACCTCGGCCTATCGCTTATGCCCTCCTATCCGAAAACTTTGGGACAGTTTCAAAAGTCCAAAGTGCCGCTTCTCACTAACCGCCCTGATGCGTTTTCCTTCCTGCTCAAGAATCCAGATCTATTGACCAGGACCATCACATGGAACCTTTCGAAGCGATACGATCCTACCGGACTGGCAGTTATACAGATGTGCGATCTGTTCCCGTACACTATAAGCCAAACCAGTCGACTGATGGGCAAGGAGCTGAGCCGACATCATTACCATATGATCAACGAGCCAATACGGTGCGCTATCGGAATGAGTCCTTTCCTTCGTACGAGTCCACTGCTGCCACGTTTTCAACTATATGTGGACCGTCTGTACGAGGCAGGTATATGGGACTATGTGCTGCGTAAGTGGACTTTGGGTGCGATGCATCCAACCACATCCGGTAACAATGCTCTGGACCTTTCAATACTCACACTGGAACACTTTCTACCCGTATTAATTGTTGGTGGTTATCTGTATCTGCTGAGTATTGTAATTTTCCTGCTGGAAGTAATCGTCTTCAGGATCTTACGTCGCCTGAATGTTCGCTAGAGATTTTGTAGCTTTGCTGTTTGTTTTTTTTTCGGATTTGGATTATGGATTTGAGGTTATCAGAGTACTAAACAATATACAAATAAAGTTGATAAAAATGAGTTTTCAGTTCAAACATGTTTAATGAAGTTTTTTTCTAAAGTCAGTTTTTTAAGCGTCATCTGTATCACTGTCATTTCAAATTGTATGAGCCATACTTCTGAGAATAAAGTGTAACATAGAATTTTTGTAATACCATAGTCAAAAAAGTTTTTCCCAAATGCTGTTGGTTTAGTAATTATACTCAAACGCCTTTTTGCAACAATGTAAAAGCAACAAAATCCTTTAATCTTGATCGGCAACAATGTACGACGTGGAATTGATAAATCTCGATAAAGAAAAAACTCATTTATTGCGATCCTATTATCTTTCTCCATTAGTGGATCCAAACAAAGCTTTTCCCATATGCTACAAACTTAGTAATTATGCACAACAATGTAAAACTGTAACACAAAATGATTGTTTTGAGATTGCAACAATGAACGACAATGCAATTAGTTTATCTTAGATGAGATAGAACAAACATAATGCCTTAATGCACTTCTGCATTAGTGGATCCAAACAAAACAAACCAGCAAAGTAATAAGGTCATCCAAGTGCAAACATACTACACAAAACGGCGCTGGTCCAAACAGCTCCATTACAGTACTACGGAACACAACGTGCAAGAAATGATCTCACTGTTGATACCCTCCCAGCAAGGCTTCAATACCTCCAGCCTGCTGGTATCCTTTCTGGTGCGCGTAATAGCGGAGCTACACTGCAGTCACTGCAGTCCGTCAACGGTGGGGTTCGTCAACTTTAACACTCCGCACCACTTTGACCACATACCATATCAACTAATGAGCCAGTCCGAAGCCGTCGCCTTTGTTAACATCGATCTGCGGGAGGACTGTTGTGCGCTGCAACCAGTCAACACACCGATCGTGATACACTCGGTGACGAGCTTCAACTGGACGAAACACAGACTCTACATAATGAAAGACGCACTGGACACACTCCAACACTTTGGGCTGTACGGTAAGTCGAAGAAGGTGATAGTACTGATCGATATGCAGCGGGTAAATGTAGAGGATATAAAGGTGTTGAAGGAGTCTTACCATCACGCCGGAGCCATCGACATCCTGTACGTGTTGGAGCACTCGAACGGGCTGTATGTGATGGTACCGGATGTCCATAATCGCACTGCATTAGTGTCCTATTCGTTGAGCGCCTCCACAGAGCTGCTCTTTCCCGACCGTTTGTCCAATTTGTCTGGACAACCTTACAAGGTGGCGTGCATCGAAAATCGCCCCCTTACGTACCGTGATGCTGACGGTCGCATCAAAGGTATCGATGTGGACTTTATTGACATTATTGCCAAGCACCAGCACACGATCGCCCAGTACAAGTACACGGAGGACCCGATCAAGCCTTTCAAATCCTGGTACGACGTCGAGTTCGATATGGCAACCTACCGCGTCAAACATGAAGGACTCGCCTATCCCTTCACACCGCTGTACTTCCCGAACCAGTTTCGGTGGTGTCTGGCCGTGCCTAAAACGTTCAACCGTGTCATACACGACCAAGTGATCTGGCCATACGAACCCTCGCTTTGGACGCTTATACTGACATTGGCTGCATTCTTCATCGTGTATCGACTCATGCTGAAGCAACTACTATGGCAGCATTTTCCCACAGTTTTTCCCATCATCAATACGCCGCTGCAAATCCTCCGCATAATGCTTCTGTTCCTACTGACCGAGTACTATACCGCCATGCTGACCGCCATTCTTGGACTCTCGGAGATACCCGTGTACCCAAAAACGCTATCCGAGTTTGCCAACTCGCCGATTCCCCTTTTAGCGTCCCATCTCAGTGGATATCAGTATGTGCTCGACAATCCAAAAGTTTACAAGAAAACGATCGAGTGGAACTTTTCCGCCGTTTACGACCCGACCGGACTGGCCTTGTTGTAGCTGTGTGATCTGTTCCCCTTCACCATTGATAGGACAACGGAGATGTTAGGCAAACGACTGACCCATCAACACTATCACCTGATCGATGAACCGATCAGTACCTCGATCTGTCTCAGCCCGTTTCGAAAAACTAGCCCACGGTTGGAGCGGTTCCAGCACTACGTCACGCGACTCAACGAAGCGGGCATTTGGAACCATCTGATGAACAAATGGGTGCTGAAGGATGGTGGCATACGGGCCGGGTCAAATATCTACGAACGGAAGCGCTTAAAGTCTACGATACTGAAGCTGTTCCATTTCACGCCGGTGTATATCATTGGTGGATACCTGTACATTATCGCACTCTTTATTTTTGTCCTTGAACACTTGGTGTACAAGCTACAGCGACGACTTTAAAACCCTTTCAATTGAGATGGGTCTAATGGATTTAAATGTCAAATCAAATGCACCTGAAAGCCCACAAGCACTTACGCCTATTTCACAATGATGGTAATTCATGGTAATGTACAGCTTCATACGGTGAACGTGAAGTACAACGTTACGTCCAATCAGTGCACTTATCTATTTCTGCGGAGTACTTAAAAGGATTTAGATGAATAATATTCGACAGTTCTGGTTCCGCATTGTGAAAAGCAACATTTCCCAAACAAAAATTCATATCGCAACATGTTGGAGTCATACACACTTCTTCTCAGCTTTCTGGTTCGGCTCATCAACGAGCACAGTGAATCTACTTCAGGTAGCGCAACTACAGCTCTTGTCAACATAAATCAAACCTACCTTTACGATTTGCCTTCTCAGCTAATGGATCAAACGTCTGATCAAGCATTCCTCATTATCAACACCGGCA
The DNA here is from genome assembly GCA_000349105.1 of Anopheles epiroticus. Classification (NCBI taxonomy): domain Eukaryota; kingdom Metazoa; phylum Arthropoda; class Insecta; order Diptera; family Culicidae; genus Anopheles; species Anopheles epiroticus. Next base: position 170,424 of record KB670981.1, on the reverse strand, counting down.
ACCCTACTACACTGCCTCTGCCACCGATGCGGAAATACATTCCCTTTTTTGTGATTGAATTTCCTCCACACAAAGTTAACGAAGATTTAGTGAACTTATTATATCTATACACCCTATTGAGCAGGCTGGAGGTGAAAAGAATGGAAAAGAAATTTATCGTACTGATCGTTTGCGATTACATGCCCACCCACGCACTTGCTCCGCTTGCCAGAATATTTACCAAGCTTGAAGTTCTCGATGTACTCTACGTGATCGTTCGTAGTACCGCCATCACGTTGATACAGTATAATAACGACGTCAGCGACTGCGTGCAGCTTTCGACGAATGACACTCTCGGCCGTCTGTTTCCGAACAGACTCCTAGATCTTCGCGGACGACCGTACACGGTACTTTGGGGCGACAATAAACCGTTGTCGTTTATGCGCAACAATCAGCTCGTTGGTGTGGACATTGATTTTATCAACATCATTGCACAGCATCAGAACACGCATGTCGAATACATCCATGCTGCTTCCAGCAACATCTCACATATCGACTTTGCAATTCACCGAGTTATTGGCGATGGCCTTTTGCTATGCATGTCCCCGCTGTACTTTCCGAATCAATATCGCTGGTGCATAGGCGTACCACGGTCGTATCATATCGAGGTGAACGGACAACTGTTTCGTCCCTTTGCGTTAGACCTTTGGACAATGTTGATCCTGCTTACAGGTGCATATCTTGGCTACAAAAAGCTAGTGCAACCCCGTGTCCACCGACACTATCCGGAGGCATTTCGAATTATTAATCCACCCATCAAGCTTCTCATTCTCTTTCTTCACTTCATGGTGCTGGAGACCTATATTGCGATGCTTATCAAACAGCTGGAGTTTTCCCACCTGCCTTCGTTTCCCAAAACAGTGCAAGAGTTCAGCGAATCATCTATTCCACTCCTGGTTTTGTTACAGGATTTGTATGATTTTCTCCAACACAACGCTGGTCTTGCCGATCAGCTCGTCAACTGGAATAGCTCAGAATCCTACGATCCGGAACAATTTGGTTTGTTACAATGGTGTGATCTGTTCGAGTATTCTATTGAACAGACGACGGAGCTTCTTGGCAAACGGTTGAACAAGCATAAATTTTACCTCATCACCGAACCGGTACTCACGACGGCAATGGCAAGCTTTTTCCAAACGGATATGCTGGTACACACGTTTCAGCGCTACATTGACAGGCTGAACGAGGCCGGCATCTGGCAGTATCTGGTCAGCAAGTGGACTAGCCGTTCGCAATACCAGCAATTTTTTACCCAGATAGAGGATCCGCTCAAGTTGAAAAAACAGTATCTGGACTTAAACCACCTGATACCGGTATACATTGTCTGGTCACAGTTGCTGCTTGTTAGCTTAGTCATCTTCGTGGGAGAACACATCGTACACAAAACTACCACCAGACAAAGGTGTATCGTCATCAGAGCACCAAAACCAATTGGCAAACGATGTGGGCGTACAAGCTGGTTGCACACACTACGTAAAAAGTAAATTTTTGAAATGTTACCATCTTTGTGGCTCTTTCTACGTCGTTTGCAGCTTGCTTAATAAACTCGATGTTTGCTTGCTTTCTGCCTTTGAAATTATGCTTCACTGTTTTATTTGTCGTCCTTCTTGTCCAGAAAGAAACAAAAGCCATGAGTCTTATCGTTTAGTAGCTGGATGTGGCAGGAAGTGATATTATTCACGATAGAAACTCCAACAAATTATTAATTTGATGCGCATTATCAGACACCCCACTTGTCGACTCATTGTTACAGGCAACTGCAGTACTGGTAGAATTTCGGTAGGCAAACGATTCTCCTATCATCATTATCAAAAAAACCCTTCTACAGAGAAAAAATCAAGAGACCTGATACATTAGGCATTATTGAAGAGCAAATGTATTTTTTAAAAATGGCGTACATTAATTTTCCTTCATGCCAACGTTAGAAAGAAATTATTTTTTTTTTATAGTGTCCCTACCACATTTCATTATATCCAAAGGTATGTTATTATCTAATATATTACCATAAGATATTTTGCGTACAGGCTACGATGACGGATTAAAAAAACATTTTAATTAGCATGTTTGTTATGTACCTATGCAGTGTTAACACTGAGCCTAGTGTACTATCACAAATATGAATAATTAAATTTCCTTCACAATCACCATCATAAAGAAGACTATAATTGTGTGTCGATTGATCTAGCAAAACCTTACTGGTAGCGAAAGTTTTAAAAGAGAATAACCAGTAGTTTTTTTATTTAGTAGTAACGTCCAGGCCGTCCCGCTTAGACCAGTAGTTTGAGTATTATATAAATAACAGTTACTCATCATAACATCGATATAAAATAGCAGAATGTTGAAGTCATATAACCTTCTTCTCAGCTTTCTGGTACGGCTCATCAACGAGCTCAGTGAATCCAGTTCAGGCAGCGCAACAACAGCTCTCATCAACATCGATCAAACTTATCTTTACCATTTGCCTGCTCAGCTAATGACCGAAACATCCTCTCAAGCATTCCTCATTATCAACACTGTCAACTCTTCTACGCTGAAAACATCGGCGACACGAGACAACATCCCATTGCTTGTGATTGAATTTCCAGCCAGCAGAGTTAATGCAAATGAGCAAAATTCTATTTTCTTACAATTCCTCTTCAGACAGCTGCATGTGTCGGGAAGCGAAAAAAAGCTGGTAGTCCTCATCGTTTCTGACACCCTGCGCATTGATACTCTTGCATCACTTGCCGGCATATTCACCATTCATAATGCTCTCGATGTACTCTACGTGGTTATTGGAAGTACCACTGTTAGTTTGTTTCGATTCAATAATTACGTCAACAACTGCGTGCAGGTTTCGATAAACGACTCTCTAAGCTTCCTGTTTCCCAACCGATTCTTAGATCTTCGTGGTCGACCGTATACGGTGGCTTGGTATGAAGCTAAACCGATGGCATTTGCGCGTAACAATCAGGTCGTTGGAGTTGATATAGATTTCATCAATATCATTGCAAAACATCAAAACACGCACGTTGATTACCTGGTTACCTTACCGAAAGACTCTAAGCGCACGATTGATTTTGCAACCTACCGGCTAATAGACACCGGACAATGGTCCCAACAAGCGTCACCCTTGTACTTTCCCAATCCGTATCGTTGGTGTCTAGCCATACCGCGTTCTTATCGCACAGACGTGAGCGGACAATTGTTTCGTCCATTTCAACTAGACCTTTGGATATTCCTGACCGTGGTAGCGAGTGCTTATTTTGGCTACAAAAAGCTCGTGTATCAACATCTTAGTTGTGGATATCCTGGGATAATCAAAATTATAGATCCACCCATCAAGCTTCTCATTCTCTTTCTTCACTTCATGGTATTGGAAACTTACCTGACTATGCTTACCAAACAGCTGGAATTTTCACACGTTCCCTCGTTCCCGAAAACGCTGCAAGAATTCAACGAGTCATCTCTTCCGCTACTAGTGCCAGTACCGGATTTGTTTGACTTCCTCAAAAATAATCCTCATCATTCTGATCAGCTCGTCAACTGGAATCGTTCGGTACGCTACGACCCTCAACGATTGGGCATTTTGCAAAAGTGCGATCTCTTTGAGCTTTCTATCGAAGAGTCGACCGCGCTACTTGGTAAACGGTTGGACAAACATAACTTTTACCTCATCACTCAACCGGTACTCGCGACGTCCATGGTCAGTATCTTCAAAAAGGACAGCCCACTGGTACACACGTTTCAGCGCTACATTGACAGGCTGAACGAGGCCGGCATCTGGCAGTATCTGGTCAGCAAGTGGACCTATAGCCCACGTTCACCGAGTTATTCCACCCAGTTAGAGGATCCGCTCGAGTTGAAGACACAGTTCCTGGATCTAAACCATCTGATACCGGTATACATCGTCTGGTCACAGTTGCTGCTTGCAAGCTTTATTGTTTTCCTGGGAGAACACATCGTGCATACAATTGCCAACAGACAACAGCGAACTGGTGTAAGATTACCAAAAATATTTTATATACGACATGCACTTTCAAATATGTTTCGTAAAATACGAACTTTTATAGAGTGAATTATGCGGAAGGTATTGTCAATATTGTTCCAGCTCGTTTCAACCTTAGCCAACCTGCTTAATTTTGTCGTTTCGTTTCCTGTTTCCCAGGTACGCACAAAGCCACCTCGAACACCATATGGTGCTGTGTTCTCACGTGTGATTCGATACTTTAGAAGATCATCCCCTTGCACATCCACTCGAGTTAGCTTTTTGCACTTCTCAAGAGAGTGTCGAAAGTCCTTTAAATTGTGAAAGGATATTAATAATACTGACAGTGCCATTTTTTGTACTTTTATGTGAAATTTGCTAATTGTATGAGGATAAACTCTTACTCCGAAAATATGCCTGTGTGCATTAAAGCAACTTGTAGGTGTAATAATTGTAAAATTTACTTCGTTGTCTCACAACTAAAGAAGATCTTTAAGGCATTAATAAGGCTTCTGTACGGAACGAACACACACGATTTGTAGAGATATAAAGAAGGATGGTAATAATAAAGAACTAACCACAGTTGCTGTAGATCAACTCCACGCTCAGCTTGAATGATGCATGCCGTTTTTTTGGATGACTCTTCTCTGTTCTTACCATTTTGTAACAGTGGTTTTTCTTTTTGTTTTCTACGGGGATTCTGTTTGGTCTAGCTCTCTGTAAGGCTAGAGAGCATCTAGCTATCTTTGCGACCACTCGCTTTCCTGAATGATCTGTTCGGCCCGGGGTTCCAATGAAAGCAGTGCGTTACAGACCGACCTCTAAAACACATGCGGGATGACCGGTAATGGTTCTCTCGTTTTGCTTTCGCTGCGCTTCGCCTTCCGCAACGCAGGAGCTAATTGGTAATGCTTAAGGAGGGGTGTACTGATTTGTGATTCCACTTTGGGGCACGTGGCTAACTAGCCGTATCGAACGCTGAGCCTGCACAGGGGAGAGGGCGCAGGAAAGGTTTATTTTCAAGTGTACCGAAAAGATTGTTTCTATCCCTCACATGCTAATTGTTCTTTTTCTATCATCTTCTCTTCCTTGTTCTTCTCTAGGTAAGTACGAGATCAACCACGATTCGATACCGATCCAGAACTTTTGTAAGTAGCTCATGATGCTGTACATCGCATAACGTAACGCGTTTTATGCCGCCAGCCCTGATGTGCGTGTTCCCATGTACAGCAACCACTTAAGGACGCTTAAGAGTTGAGCAATTAAAGCACACGCTAAAAGGCTCTTTATGCTAATTAGGAACGGAAATAAAAACAACAGCATTGCAATGCCCCTTGTAATGGCCTTCTGCTTCTATACGCCATATTTAATTCCAATCGAGAGTCGGTTTCGGTAGCTGCGACAAGCTTCGATCGATGGATATCTTCAAAGGAAAACAGTTTTGCTTTGGAAATGGTGAGATCTTATCCTTCCGTAATCATACAGCCCGAGATTTGAACATGAGAAAGCCCCATTCTCAACAAAAAATGACAACACTTTTCATCACTTGCGAAACACACAAAGGAGAGATCCAATCGTCAATATTACCCTTCCCCGCGTGGCCAGTGATCGTGTCCAGTCATTACCGCAAACACCAGCTGTGCGACGAAAGTATCAACGGCCGATCGCAGCTCGCATAATGAGAATTGGTGAAAAATTTGAAAATTGCATATCTACCGCCACACCGGCCTGATTCTGTTCGCAACTCCCAGGATGGTGGAGAGAAACATTCTTTCCAATTGTGGGGAACAGGTTTTTGGTAGCGAATACGCCTAAGAATGTAAACTGCGAACAAGGGACATCCATACGTTTTGGGACATATGTTTGACACAGGCCTGTACCATAAAAAATACACCTGCAATGGTGAAATGGTTTGTGTTCGCTATCGAAATCACACCTCAATTATGCTTCCCAAACGTGTAGAAATCTTCGTCGTATATTGGCTCATTGCTGAGCGTACTGTCAATATCGATCGGCGGTACACAAGGACAAGATACAGAAGAATTATTTTTACAGTTGAAGTGAACCATGACCATTACCTTTGGAATGATAATGATAATTAACTTTCAGTTCTGGCCCTAAAGGATGAGATACAACACAAGTAGTTTATCCCAACCAGACGCACACAGTATAAAAGCTGTGGGACAATACCCAAGCGCCACCTGCGAACAGTTAGCGGAAGTTTACAATAAATATGTTTCCTACCACTCCCAATAGTTGAAATATTTAACCAAACCAAAACTGTGAAATTCTCGGAATAAAACTTATTTTGTAAAACAGGCCTGGTTTAGTATGAAAATGCTAGGAAAAATGTGGATATTTACTCGTTTTCATACTTTATCAAAAGTGAAAACACTAGCAATACGGCCTGGCTAGTACTACAAAAAAAAAGTGAAAACACTAGATAAAGTTCAAATAATCTATTCCTCGTACCGAAAATTAATCCAAATAATCTACCCTGATGACTTAGTGTGCCCATAGTAGGAAAGTCTATCCTGCATATGGAGGGCGAAAGCAGTCCGAATGGAATACGACACGACATCGGAGCTTTTGACAGGCATACGCCGTTTCCACTAGACCACCGAGTAGGCCCAATAACCGTTTATTATCTCTAAGCGTTGCATTGAAAAAAATAATGTTACGCCAAGTGAAAAGTGCAAGATATGTAGATTCACAAAAATGTTGTTCTTTAACGGGTACTAACCTGACCAGGGTCGGTTTGGTAGGCTTGTCATAAGGTTTGAAGGTTTGTATCAAATTCCATTCGGAATGCTTTCCCCCGCACATAGTATATACTATCAATTCAATGGAAAGGAAACACTAAGTGACGGAAAAACCCCCAAAGCACTATGGCTCTAGTAGGCGTTGACTCTACAAGGCTACGTGAGAAGAATACAAGGATGTGCTCCTATGACCTTGAAACGGTAATGCTTTGTTTGGATCCACTAATGGATAAAAGTACCAGGGTTGTAATGATATTGGTTCTTTGTAAATCAATATTCATTAATTGCGTGTCGTACAGTGTTGTCGTGCAAGATAGAAATATTTTGTTGGATTTACATTGTTGCAAATGGGTGGGTGTGTGTAATTACTAAACTTGTGACATACGAGTAACGCACTTTGAACTATGTCATAATGAAAACAAATTCTTCCGAACAGTATGACTCATGCATTTTTTTCTGAAAATGTTAAAAATAATGCTTGTAAAAGAGTATGAAAAAGTAAACGTAAGAAAGAGTTTTTTGAAAACCATTCAATTTTATTTATGAATTTTCAAGCAGTTTGAAAACCTCAAACCCATGGTGCACAAAAAATTATGTGTAACATTCAAACACTAATACACGCAACCGAAAAAGCAAACAGCAAAGCTACAAAATCTCTAGCGAACGTTCAGGCTACGCAAGATCCTGTAGATGATGACTTCAAGCAGGAAGATTCCAATAGCCAACAAATACAGATAACCACCAACAATAAATACGGGTAGAAAGTGTTCCAATGTGAGTATTGAAAGGTCCAGAGCATTGTTACCGGATGTGGTTGGATGCATCGCACCCAAAGTCCACTTACGCACCACATAGTCCCATATACCCGCCTCGTACAGACGGTCCACGTATAGTTGAAATCGTGGCAGCAGTGGACTCGTACGAAGGAAGGGACTCACTGATATTATGCTTTGAACGGGTTCGTTGATCATGTGGTAATGATGACGGCTCAGCTCCTTGCTCAGCAGCTGACTGGTTTGGCTAATGGTGTAAGGAAATAGATCGCAAAGTAATATCAATGCCAGTCCGGTAGGATCGTATCGCTTCGAAAGATTCCATGTGATGGTCCTGGCCAATAGATCTGGATTGCTGAGCAGGAAATGATACAAATCGGGGCGTTTAGTAATAAGCGGTATAGTGGACTTTTGAAACTGTCCCAAAGTTTTCGGATAGGAGGGCATAAGCGATAGGCCGAGATTAGAGGACAGCAGTGCCGTGTAGTACTCGGTCAGCAGGAACAGTAGCAGTATGCGCAAGATGTGCAACGGTGTGTTGACGATCGGAAATGCATTAGGGTGACGCCGTTGGAGAGCGTCCTTAAGGCATAGGTTGTAGAGCAGGTATCCGCAGGCGATTATGGCAATCATTACCCATAGGTCCGTAGCGTACGGTTCAAAGACTTGCTGGTGTAGGATACGGTTGTACGTTTTCGGCACCGCCAGACACCAGCGATACTGACTCGGCATGAAAAGCATTGCAAAGTCGT
>KB670981.1:21260-155190 GCA_000349105.1 Anopheles epiroticus | reverse complement strand
GCAATAATGTCGATAATCTCAACATCGACCCCAATCGTACGGTTGCTGGAGACGTTTCTAAACGTGAGTGGAGGGTTTTCCATACATGCTACTTTGTACGGTCGTCCTGTGAGATTCGTCAGACGATCGGGGAACAGTTGCCCTATGCCGGAGGTGCTGGAAAGCTCGACAAACTCCGTAGCTCTTTCGTTTAGTCGAGTGATGACAAGCTCTTCGACGTACACCAGCACGTAAATGATGTCGATCGCACCGAAATAGCTGTAGGTTTTGGCCAAGAGATCTAGCTCAGTTGGTTTGACCTCTTGTGCATCGAGCACGACGATGATTCGCTTCTCTTTGCCGATCAACTGGAACCTCTTTAGGATGTGCAACACTTCCGATTGAATGGTCGGCTTGCGAACCGTTATGTTTTGGACGTAGGGATGTTCATTGGAGCAAAAGGAGTGGATCAGTATTGGAGTATACTGAATTGTTAGAGGTGTAGTGCTTTTTCTCATGACTTTCATGCTCATGAAAGTGACTGTAGGAACATGTTTGAAGAGCTCCGTCGGTACGTAGCTTAGATGTTGTGCGTTAAAGTTGACCAACCCAACGTTGCTAGGATAAGGATGATTCTGATTGAGCTCAACAATCACTCGTATTAAGAAACTGACCAACGTTGCCCCAACGGAGGCGTGATCATCGGGAAACACTTCACTCAGTATCATGATGCTTCTCCGACCTTTGCTAGGGTTCTTGCTGAGCGGCTTGGGATGACTGTGACACAGGAGACACTGAGTGAATGATTTTACTCCAGGAAGTGTATATCGATATGTACATTTATACCTAGTTGGCTAATTGAGCAAGGACGATAAGCGATTCAATTGCAAAGTGCATAATTTTCTTATCGATTAGAGAAAGTAATTACGATTCAAATTAGCACCTAGATCAATGGCATTGGCTTTTTGTTCGTATCAAATTTCTTTTAAAGCGTGGTGATTGCACCCAATGGACATTACTTCCCACCAATAAAGTAGCAATCATAAGCAGATGTAGCGACTATAAACTTCGGATTGAGGTTTACAAGGCCTAGAATGAATTTAGTCAGTTGGTAGGCCTTTACGGCGTAGGCTTGTTGTGAGATGCTACGTTGTATCAAATCCTATTTGAACTGCTACCATTCTCCATTAGCAGGATAGGATATCCTACAATAAGTGCATTAAATCACAGAAAAATTCAAAGCACATTTGAGCCCTGTAAAAGTCAGCCTTTTTAGATATTGGGAGCAGGCACATGACTCTAGTCAGTTGAAGCCTCTCAAAGAGAAAGAAAGCCTCTGAATGTGGGAATTTGGACACGCGTCTAAATATCCTAGGAGGATACAACCTTTCTCGCAGAATAGAAGAAGAAGAAGAAGATATTGGGATGAAAGCAGATTGAAAAGCTGAAGAAAAATGTAACATGTAAACCAAGCGTAGCTAGTAACAATCGTAAACTCTGTACTTTAAACTACGCCAACCCAGTAAAACTTTTGCTTGAACATTCTCACGAAGGGAAGCAGAACGCATCCCTGTAATATGTTTCTCACTGCTCCCTTTTCAACACTGCGTGGCTCCTCACGAATGCGGCGATATTCGATCGTAAAATGCATCACTCTTTCATGCGCTCCCACCCACCGCGATGTGACCGTGGAATGCATTTGGAATGCATGAAAAATGATCCCGTCTAGAGCAGCGACAAAAGTGCAAAAAAGACCTACCACAAGAAATCATTGCTCCAGGAAGTCGGTTAAGGATATGGAAGAGGCAAAGGGTCGATAGAGCTCCACCACGCAGATGGTCGGAATTGTCGCTCTCCTGATCGATGGAACAAATTATCGCTGGCAGCGGGCGGTATCGCCCTACCCTTAAGGTTCATGGCTTAACCGCCCGTTGAGGTCTTTAGTGCGGTGTTAAAGTTACCAGTGTAACGTTTCTTTCACTGGATCTTCCAGCTGGATTTAGTTAAACGCACACTGGGAAATGGTATCGTTACCAACATTACCAGAAAATAGGCTTTCATCTCAACAAAAGTCCAAAATCTCACACACGCATCGATAGCGAAGCGATCATTCAAATGTTTTGATCCCATCAGCGTCCCAGTTCCCAAAAACACTGTTTCGACCATCAGCTCCATCACGTCCATCAAGCGGTTAAATAAATCGATTACCCTTAAACCACCCACCAGAAACATGTTACTTGAAAACAACGCGCACACCAACAAGCCGCATCCTCTAACGGACTTTTCCGCTGCACAGCATCGTCGTCATCGATATCGGGTCGCCGATCACCGATTGACGTCTCCTCCTCGCTGGCACGTTTTGCGGCGTTAGCGGCCACCATCCCATCCAAACAAACGAAACATCATTAATCTCCTCACTTTGCTTGCTGCGATCGCAATCGGCTGGCCGAAAAATATCGACCCCGAGGATGCGGAACGGCAGACATCTGGACGAACGGATTTGGGAAGAAAGCTTCTTGACGCTCATTTAACGGTAATCACGGTTGCGCTAGGAGCTATATGATTCACTTCTCTCCATCGTTCGTTCCGCTAGTCTGTATATACCTGTGGGGCCAAGTGTCGAAAATGCGCGTGGCCGCCTTGAAGCGGAACCCTCGAGCGATTAGCTGTCATCTCCCATTTCGGACTCCATTGGAGCAAATGAAGAAAGAACCGGAGAAAGAGAGGAAGAGAGCGACCAAAGAAAACGTTCATCATTTTCTGCCCCGAAGAATAATTAATGACCGAGTTTAGGAGTTTATTAATGTCAAACATTGCCAGCTCCACGGTCCAATGCTTCAGCGACTCCGAACGCTCATTGTACGCGGCGAACAGTGCGCACGTCCATAACTGCCAACCCACTCGCGAGGAAAGGTGGCAAGCATTTAAAGCTAATGATCTTATTTAGTTTTCAAATGTTTTACACAAAGCACCGCCCTGCCTCCCATCTACCTCACGCGATTTCCAATCACATCTCCAGCAGGTGACCTTTGCTATCCTTCTCCCCAGAGCATTCCGCCTTAATAGCTTTTCGATCTAGGGCCCGTCGGCTCCGCGCGGGGCCTCGATATCTTCCGCGTGAGTAAGATAAATGGACTAGAAACATCACGAACTCAGCAGCAACTGCGAAACAATTTGTTTGCCGCAGCGCCGGAACCCGGAATGCTCCCCACGCTCCGTGGCTTCATGGGACGGGCACCACGCACACGAAATTCGCAAATCGATACCCGCAAAAACTCGCCAAAAACACTTGCCGAACAAATGTCATGTACGGTCGCGATTGATTTATTGATGTGGCGCGCATTGAAATGCGTCACCCGTCATAGAGAAATCCTGCTGCCACCGACGCCAATCAGTCAGTCCGGCTCCAGTGTTGAGCTCCTTCAAAGCTTATGCTAATGTCCAGCCCGGTTAAAACCGGACTAATGGATGGCATTAGTTTCGTTTTGTTCGTACGCAGCAGCTGCGTGTGTCGTCGGCATTTCGCTGCCAGTGGTTTGGATATAAATTTATTAAATTGATCTTCCACTGATTGCCGATCGGTGACGCGTGTTTGGTGAGCGCTCACATTCCATTAAAGCAAGAATGTACATACCGTCACCGTTCCGCTCCACGTTCTTCAATTCTTCGCGATGCTGTTTGGTGTTTTGTGCCCTGCCCTGCGTATATCCTGTTTTAGCAGCAACCCGTATGCTAACAAGCCCTCTAAAACAGTCTTTTCGTACAACCCTTCCACCGACAGATCGCTGTCTGTTTGTCCAGCGTCTGTCAAATCATGCGTGATCAGTGCGTGATCAAGATAAAACCTTCGATTTAGCCCGTACGGATGCACACAACGCGCTCGCGGGAGATCTGATCTGCTAGGGTGATCAATCGCATCAGCCTCCTCCAAAAAACCTGTTAGATAAACCCCTGGCCTGGCGTTAGGCGACTTGTCTTTCCTATCAACTCGCACCAATCTTCCTGCATCCCAACAAAACGGATGATCATGCGTGTGAAGGATTAGCTTTTTGGGGACGATTTATTCCTACTCCCGTGTTATTTAAGTGCTTTCTTCGGCCACGAGAGTGTCTGGTGTCACTTTTCCCGGGCGATTTTAATTTAATTGTAAGCAGCTCGAACCCGAGCATGATCAATCGGTTGGGATGATTGGGACGTCCTTACTAGCCGTGCATCAGAAGCACGACCTGTCACGCAGTAGGCAACGGACGGTGGGCGGATCGGTTCCAAACTTCTGACAGCGACAGCGACTCCCGAAAGACGTACCTAGCCATACGCCGTCTCCGCAACGTGGAGGGATCGTTGACAGCCAGCCGCTGTAATGCTGCCGGCAATCGTTTCTTTACTCCCCTTCCCTTGCAGCTACACGAGTACCGTTGCGAGAGAAATCTTTATTATTCATGTTCATCAAATTCCGACAAGCCCTCCACGTTGGCGGCAAGGTTGGCTAGCCTTCTCCTACAACCAGTGTCAAAAAATACAGGGGATGTTTCCATTACTGACTTGACATTTGACTCTCCGTTTCTCCCATTCGAACCGTCGTGCTGTGCAGTTGGAACCCTTGCCGATGCATGTTGCTGCTCCACATTCGCTCCAACGCTAGAATGCCTCATGACCTCGAGATAGTCGTCTGATAGGGATCCGTCATGTTTGGGCATTCGAACAGCGGGAATCCGTTGTATTTGTTGGAGCTCTACACATCACATCAATTCGGTCATTCGAGGCCTACATTTTGGACAGTTTGTAATACGTATGTTTGAGAGAAAAGGTAAAACAAATCCTAGTCCACGAAAGACAACGGACAAAATCACTTCATCATAGGATCTAACAAGATCTCAAAGCGACGTGCTCTGACGTGCTCTTTGTAGCAAACCACCAGACCAAAAACCGAATCTAACATTGTCTTTTAAAACAAACGCTGACTCGCAGAAGCCATGTTGTCCATTTCCACGACCGTGTGTGCAGAAAGGTTACAAAGCACCGTTTGCCTCTCGGCCTTTTTTCGCCATGAATGAAATGCATTCGCAAACCTTCCGCATCCACACGGACTCGCCAGGGGACCGCTCCAGTAGTTCTGTTGAAGGTGGATATAACGATCACGATAACAATTATGCTCGCTCGTGTTTCTCCTGGAGAGGAACTCCCGCCGTGGCCATCGACCGTACCAAAACCCTATGCTCTTTATAAACTGGATCAAGCGACACCCCGCTCTAATGGGGCTTCTGATCGCCCAAACAGAATGATTTATCTTTTTGTTTCAAAAATGTTTCCCCTTTTCGGATTTTGATACCAACGCTTTGCATATCGCAACCGACGGACTCAGCGACGAGGATGGGGAGTAAAGCCAAACATTCTGGTCAGTACCAATAATAACGCATTGTGCAAGCCCTGGTCTCCCTGGTTGGGTTGGTCCAAAAATGGACACAATGTTTTGCATCGAACATGCGGTGGCGCACGTGCGCTAGCTGTGCCAGGGTGATTGTTTTTATTGCCCGGGGGCAAAACACGTTCTCGATGCATAAAAGCCTCGTGGCGCCCTGCTTTGTTCCGTTCGATTTGAGGGTTCGCTTAAACGACACAACGCGTACCCGCTCTGCATGTCACCCCCGATCGAGTTAAGGATACTGGGCAATCGAAGGCAGCGGAATGTCACATAATTTACCAGCCCTCTTAGCTTCTGTGACTTATGCTAAGTATTCTGCTCGGTTTGCGTTGGAGGTAACCACAAATGAGTCGCTGAAAAACACGTGCCGGAGTGCTGGTCGAACACAATGGCTTTGGTCGCGAAACGCAAACTTACACGTTGGAGCTTTTGGAGCAGGACCGGGCCAACGGTGAGCTACAATTTATCAGTCATTCTGGACGGGCTGGTCACGCGCCGCATATTAATACGGTTGATGGACGCCGCGAACAAAGTGGATAAAACTTTACTTTCCTTGCGGATCGTCACCGTCTTCGTTCTTTCAAGTTGCCGATGCTTCGACCGGAGGGATCATCAGCGCACCGGAAATTGAATTCTTTATCCACAAGGCAACGCCGCGGCCCGATGACGTTTGATGACTGTTCGATATTGAACGTTGCCTCAATGCCCTGAAGTTGTGCTTGTGCAAACTGGAACGCATATTGAAGGTTTTACGAAACTTCCTACAGTACTTGGAAGCTCATGACAGCAAAGTCTAGGAAAAGAGCAAACGTGGTAGAACGATTTAATCATTTCGTACCAAAGGAAAACAAAATCAATCGAACGAATAAGCGATCGATTAATCGAATTCCGTCCAAGTACGTTTTCCTTCCTTTGCGCCTTCTACCCTGTGCCACCTGATCGCCAACTAAAAGCGATCGGATTGTAACGATAATTGATTTTCTACCCTCTCTTACCACAAGAACGACCCACTCACACATCTTGTTCGCTAGCGGAACGGAGATCTTTAAATGCAACACTGAACTCATAAAATGGAGCTTGAAACCTGGTTCCCTGGCAGGGGCTGGTTTGTCGAGAAATTAAACGAATTCATTTTAACGAATCGCCATCAGGAGGAAACACTACATCGCCATGATGAAGGAGATTTTGTATTAACAAACTACCGGCGAGAACTACATCACGCACCCCACCCAGAGTGTAATCTTCCCCTGCCGAGATAAGACAACGGGCCTTAAGGAAACCGGCCAGAAATTAGAATACACGAAGGTGCGTTTTCCTGGGAGGCGATGAACCCAGGTAAAACTTGCGCAAAAATGCAAGCATTCCGTGTCGCGATCGCGTCGCTTGCGTGCGGAATCTACATCCGCCGTTGCTCCCAATCCTCCGACAGGCGACGATACCCACCGGTAGCCTCTCACCAATTCCGCGCAATGCAAAAGACAGCACACAAATGGTTAATGCATCACCTCCAAACACGCGAAACACTTGCTGCCGCCACTCCGGGCTGGTGCAAAAATTTGTTCACCCTTCAGCAAGGTGGCGTTTGGTGAGCTTTCCGTCTTGGCCCGGCGGAAGATTAATGCGTTATTTGAAAATCGTTGCTTCGGTGCACGGAAAGAAGGAGTTTCGTTAATTTGTCCGATGAATAGGGCGGTGCGTGCATGTACAAAGGGGTTACGGTGCAGTAATTTTACAGTCCGCATGAGGACACGTCCTCACGTTGTAAGCTAACCCAAACCGACAAGGTGGCGTGGCGGCAATACCCACGGACTTGTAGCGCCAGCGTTTTATCAGATTTTCTGGCAAAGCATTCCAACTTGTACAACAATTAAATCGTTTCATCTTGTAACCGGACTTTCGGGAAGCGAGCCCAAGCGAGAGAAAGAGATACAAGAACGATTCGTTGCCTTACTTTTGCCACGAATGCCGACCACTTCAACTGTTTTGTACGACTCATTCCGTCGAAAAAGGTACACGCACGCCTCGATCACTGCTCGAGTGGGTTTTCTCGCGAACGTCCTATTTGGATTTATTTGTTCTGATCCCGAACAATCTCTGCGGTCTGCACAAACGCGCCACAGATTATCGGAGCCCACCCAAACCGTATGTCCGGCAATGAAGGCAGAATGACAACGGCAAGAGTCGAAAAATACGCTGCCATCGGGACTAGCGGAGAGTTACAAACCATTTCAAGCGATGGGGCGACAGGAACTATCCGCTAGCGGACGCGCACAACCGGAGAGACTCTCGATCAAGTTTCAAGAACTGTTGAATATTTATACATTTCCTGCCCTGAACTGTACCCACTTGACCGTCGGCAATTGTCTGCACCGTTTGGATAAGTCCGGGGCCTAACGCACCGACACAATTCGTCGACTGATCGACGTATTTACAACCGACCGGTTCGCTCCAAAAGCCCAAGACGATAGCTCCCAAACATTTGGCATATTTGCATACATTGCAATGTTGTCGATCACTTGAAACGAAAAGTCAATCGATCGTTTATCACTCCTTCGGAATCAAGCTTAACGTTTCGCCTTAATGTTATGCCGCTGTGCTGTGGGAATCGAATTTAATTCCTAAGGAGACATCCCGGCACAGTATCATCTGCCGTGCGCAAAAGCAGAATTTGTAAAACTGCGACTTTTTGTTTCGGCATCGATCAATTCCACAATGACAGTAATTAGATTAATGTTTCCCCATTTTGCTTAATCGGACAAAATCAACCCCTTTGAGATGTGTCTGCATAGGGTTTCTAAAGCAGATCGCCGAAACGTGTAATCTTTGCATTCATATCGAACGTCGATACCTGGGCGTTTTAGAATTTACAGATAACTCCAACGATAACCGTAATAAACGAGAGCTGATCCGTTTAGCGCAAAGTAACGGAGCTCTTTTTTTATCATCAACTTAACCTATCCTTTACCTTGGATACGTTTAATACGGTGTATCATTGGCGTTTCAAAAGCTAGAAGCACCCCAATGCCCCGAAGCAAAGCAAAACTTCAAGTCACTCCCGAACCTAGAAGCGTTGGTCAGTTTTTTAGACCCAAAGCAATCGCTTTGGAACAATCGATTCGTAGCACCAATCAAAGTCATTCGCATTTTCTGGCGAGCGTGATAAATAGGCTTCTATCATTCCATGTAAATTCTTGTAGACTAGCCTGATGCATGTTCACTTTTTCTAAATAAAGTGATCGCACAGCAACTAACTCGTTTGTATCTGTTCAATGTTGCGCTCTAGTAATGTCCTATTAGTCTCTGTCCCCTGAACGATCACAAAGCCCCCTTTTTCTTCAACTACCTGCAAAGCCGGTTCAATTCCTGATCGGATAGAGTGCTCTCTGAGAATTCATACGATCTTGAACTATTTATTACCTCGATTCCGTTAGCCTACAATTGTCGATGGTATAACCACATTTCACAGGGAAGTAGGAACACTTCGTAGAGTTTCTGTGGACCACAACCGCCCGTATGGTGCAACAGCTAGTACCCTTCGCACGATGGGTGGTCAACCCGCTACTCGTCCACAGTATTGTAGATCATTTCACCATGCGAGAAAGCATTACTGCAAGGGTTAGGAGCTCCACGTCTAACCGCTGCGCTTGGATACCTAGAACCGGTTTCGGATGTTTTTATTATTCTTGGATTATTCTGGAGAAACGTCCCATGGCGTCGCTCTTTAAAGGATCATCCGCTTCGTGAAGTAGCAGACGGTAACTCAACATCAAACCGTGCGCATTTACTGTAACTGGCTCAATTGCATACTGGAGTGCGAATAGAGCAAGAGATATGATCTTTCCCCCCTCGTAATCCTTGGATGGATTATAAAGATCTGGATCATGGATCTTGTCGCTTCAACACACGTTCCACCACACCGCGTAATGATGATGAAGATGATGAAAGAGCATTGACCATTGCAGCGGCAGAAGTGAAAGAGTTACTACCGATCTCTATCAAGCAAGCGTTCAAGCGACAAAACAGCTCATCATCACACTCATCTACCAACGCACCTGGTGCTATGCTTCCCTTCCAGCTGGTGCGTCACTAATCATCCCGCGCCGTGCTTCTACCTAATCTTAACCTTCATCATGTAATAGAGTAACGCATCACGGGCGCTACAGTTTAGTCGACAAACGCTTTGCAAACATGTTGCGCTGCACGCCGTTCTAATGTTTCTTCCTTCCTTCTGTTTCGTTTCGTTCTAGGTAAGTCCGACGTGGATGTGTTGGTAATCAAACCGGAACACCAGATGACCTGTGCCGTCATCTGGTAATAGCGCGCTGCCGTACCTTCCTTCAACCTTCGAGCCATGCTTCAGTCGGTAAAAATTCAATTTCAAACGAGAACCCCCGAGTTCAGCGAACCTCTAGTACTTTTGACGGTGTTAAATATTGGACCTCACTCACTTTAGCAATGTTTCGAAAACCCCGTCCAGAATGGGATGGTGTTAAGTTACAAGCCCCCCCCTAAACCAAAACTGTCAGCCAAGGGCCAGTGCGTTCCTGGGCGTGTGTTTGTTCAGCCGACGGCCTCGTTTACTTCCGCGCCGCACGTAGAAGAAGAAGCTGGCGATAAATCGTCGTTCGACAACCCAATCGGTATTCTGTGCCAATCTGCCTTTCTCCAGTGTCCGTCCAGCTCCGATGGGCTGGGTGTCTTGGCAGGGGCACACTGGTGCTGAAAAATGAGTCCTCCTCCCTTTCCTTTCCTGTTCTTTCCGTTACTCTGTGCCTACCTTGGACATATTTTGCTGCCACCACAAGATCAAGATGCTGAGAGATCGGGTTTAGTTACGCATTATGCACACTTCATTACATTTGTTTACCATCGGCGTTTTCTTATCTCTGCTGTTGAGCATTTGAGGCGCGTTTTTTTCTGCATACCTTGTGCGGATGTGCCAAAGGAACCGGACAACCAACTCGATGCTTCTACCCGACCGGTCGACCGGTGCTTCTTACGCGTAACACACCACAAATCTTCTGTTACGGAAGCACCGAGGGCAGCACGAGGAGTAATTACTTTTCCGTCCGAGCCTACACCTCACCTCTCTTTGCCCAGGTACCGCCCGTAGTGGTTTGCTTGCATTCTTTACGCACCGAAACGCTTATTGCAGCGCTGGCCTTAATAATTGGTCACAGCGTCGGAAGAGCGGAAGATCCTCATGCCGGCTTTTGCGTTCGCTTCTGGGTAGCTCCTGGGCAGTGGCAGCGACGTGTAACGATGCAGACGAGCACAAACAAAATAAATGGAAGCGTCATAAAACATTATTGTCTTTAAATCTTCCACCCGGCGGTAGGAATAATTGATCGCGAAGTGATCACGCGTTGTATTAGGAGCGGTGGAGCGGCTCCCGCGGGGCAGATATATTGGTGTGTTATTTTCTTTTTTACGGAACGCCCTTGCTGATCTTGCTTGATTGTAGTAAAGGGACTGTCTAACACAGAGAATCCTGGATGTAAGAGATATTAATGCAGAAAAAAAGCTTAATAAGCAAGAATTTTAGCTAGGGTCCAAGCATCAAATTTTAGAGATCCTTATAAAATACAGAAAAATTAATTCTCTACGAGATCTTTTTCAACTATCTCTAAAAAATATTAAGGATATTTTTTGATCTTCGAAACCTCTGATAAAATTTTTATGTTTGATGGTTTAAACACGACAAGGTCTTGGCAGGTTATCAAGCCCAACTGTCGAACTGCTTTTTGATATATTTTTAGACCAATATTTTCAGTTCAATAAGCAGTTCTAAAGCAGTTCTTATCACGTGTTTGCAGCCTCACTTCTTTGCAGTATTTTAAGAAAATATAAGAAAAGGCACACTGAAAAATTCAAACTGTTTACCCATTCATACAGCTCACCACCAAAATCACTTAATCACATCGGATGGCGCGCTAAGATAGTTAACACAAGAAAAAACACACCGTTAAAATGCATGTCTTATGCATCAGCACGATGCCGGATCGACGCGCGACTGCAAGTGCAAGCCGAAAAAGTCGTGCAGGATTAAGTTTCGATCACCAAAAAAAACAATTCAATGCCTCAGCATAGTGTGCAAATATAATTTCCATAAAAAAGCAACTCAAACCCTCCAAACAAACAAAAAAACAACATAAACCTAAATATTTACTATATAGTGAATATAGTGAACGTCACCCGTGTGCACCGACACGAAATAAAGGAATTAAATATGCAAATCGCAAAAACGCATACAAAACACATCACGACGCCGACGCCGGTAAGCTGGTGCAATTGGAGCTGGACTGGCGAGATAGTACCGGGTAAGGTGATCTCATTTTAATGATAATGCCCGCGCCTCACATCCGCTCTTTCCCTGTTTTTCGCTTCCCGTTGGCTGTGGTGCGTTTTAAATAAATTATTTAAAAATCAGCACCTTATGGTGCTGACATTATTTGCCGGGTTCTCAGCGTAAACCGAGCCGACTTCGGAACAGAACTGCTGTACGCCCCATCACGACATTGTTGAGCGTTTGTCCCTCCCAAAAAATAAGAAACAACCAAACAATTAAGCACACACACGAAATATTCGCCGCACAGCACGACCTTTCGCAGCGGTACTTGGGAGCGAAAATAATTCAAACCGCCGGTGCGCTTCCCACCGGGGCGACAACATTAACCACAATTAATTTTCTGCACTCATCGCTCAGTTGAGTCGCTCGTTTTTCGCTACGAAACGGTACCCGATATCCCTCGGACAACGGGGGATAAGGTTCCCTTTATCCTTCCACCCCAGTTTGCACCGGTCCGGAACGCAACGGGACACACGCTGGACTCATTGGCGAGTGTATTAAATTTTGCGCTGGAACTGGAACTGGTCAAATGATGCACCGGGTGGTGCTAATAGGGGCGGACAAATGGGTGTCCAACGAGGCGACCATGTAAAAGTAGTTCCGTGCGCACTTCGGAGGATGAAACCCGATCGTGCACACTTACATCCAACTCGACGCAGGGCTCAACCACGACAACCGTGGGTCGGAAGCGGGGCAAACACTCGTACTTCGAGATCGAGCCCACAAGATACGGAGAGGAACGGCAGAACAAACAGCAAACGCCACATGCCGCTCGCAATTCAGTGTCAGTTTTATTAGCCATACTTTTTACCCCTGCCGGTGATAAACAAACTCAAGCGAACGGAAGGGAGGGTGGGTGTGGTGAAGCAAAAAAGGCTGGAAGAAATGTAATACTAGATCGCGAAAGTACGCGCCCGGTGTGGTCACCGTGCCCGGAGTGCAATGGTCAGCTGCGTGCCGCCATACGTACAGCTCGCTCCCATTGGAAAGCATAAAATAAATAGTGTTAATTAGCGAGGATCGAGTTGATCGAAGATTCCTGCTGCGACTAGACGATTACACACGGGTGGGCATCGTGCATCGGTGGAACTAGTTTTTAATTCCTAATCACCGGCCACCCGGGACATTACTGGACGCCGGTGGACCCGCCGTTACTCCACTTTCCATATCGTAAGGATCATGCAACCAGCATTTTTAACTACCCTACTGATCCGCTTTTGCCAATAAGATGCCAAGCGTTTTGGATTTAGTGCGGGCGAAATAAATGTTACTTCATTAGAGCGGTCCGGCGAGTTCAGGGTAGTGATGGGATTCGCTTTTCGAATCTACCAGGATCGTTCCTTTTCTTCTTTGGAACTATGGAATTTAGGTTCTTAAAGTAGGGGTTTTCTAAAAGTAGGTTTTTTTCCTATACATTCATGCTTTTGTCCATGTATACTCCAAGTAAACGTAGGCTCTTTCATTTGATAAAAAAACTTGATGCTTGTGCATGCTGTTATCTTAGGCTACTCTTCCTGAAATCCACAATCAGTGCTGGCAACTGTAAGCAAAGTTGTTGGAGTTCGTATCAAACAACTTCCAACTAGATAATATATTTCAAGTAGGTGCAGCGAACCTCCTAAACCTAGGTCCGTTTTGAAATAAAAATAAGATCTTCCCATCCCTAGTTTGAGCAGCGCAATCGTTTGGCTGATATTCTTAAGTGTGCAATGCAAAACCACCTCGAGGGCCCTTTTCCCCGCCACGTGCCGTGTATATGCAATAAAGGGCCGCAAGGGTAGACTGCACACGCGGGTCAAATATTGAGGTTAACAAACCGAAACCACATTCGCGAACGGACGCTTCGCGATCGGGTGCAATCCATTCTGTGCCAAACCTCCAGCCAACACGCCCAAGTAGTGCAAGATTAATGCAATTGTCACCATGCGACGCGTTCACCTTCTCCTCCGAAGGGCTGTGCAATCCCGGGCGTACCGGTTGCCCCGTGCTGGTAATGATAATTTATGACTATTTGTTGCAACGGCAGGGTTTATTCTGCTATCGTCTGTAGCTCTGCGTTCATTTGCCCTCCTTTCGATCTTGACACGTTTACGATGATTCATTTGGATCTTGGCGCTATTGTTCGCGAAACCCTTCTCGCGTATGCTTATGTCGAGTCTTGCCGATACACTGTTCCACATGGAGGAGTGAGTTCCGGGGTACCGATTAGTTCCACTGCCCGGGACACCCACGGTTTCTCTTTGACCATTTTCGAACCCCACTCAAGGTGGGCGGTGGTCGACAGCTAACAAATTGACACCTTTGGCACTGGCTGGTTCCTGCTGCTGTCGTCATTGATTGTTACGGAGTAGGTAATCTTCTGCTCAATTGTGGGTAAGAAGCTATGGATCTAACATTTTTATCGAAAGATAGTTGCAGATGTCTTTAAAGAGGAACACAGTACAGTAATCATGTAGAGTAGCATCAGCAGCGCCATCTACCTCAGTGAGTTAACAACCAACCTCAACTCTCTAGGGCGTGATAATTCTCCACACAAATCATTCTCGCGATGCATTATAAACTCTTAATGCCACTTTAAACGCTCCTAATGGTTCTGGGCGATGCTCAGCCAAATCAGTCCGATAAGCCTGCACGCATCCACCTGAACAGAGCGCCAGCATGTGTTTTCTCACCCCAAAAACCTGTCCTGCCTTTAATCTGAACCCATTTTCACGACTTCCATAATCGTCACAGCATGCGCTCCGTTTCGGTATCTTCGGGGCCGCTTTGGCGAGCTCCAATTTGGACTCATTTGTCATTTACACGGCCCGAATGCGGGTTGTGCACACCACGGCCCCGCTGTAAATCCTGTTTGCTCAAGCAAACCGTTTCGCAATCAAAAGTAAATTTCCGTTTAATGAGATCCGACCGATACAAAGTGTTTTCGGCGCATTGTTGTTGCTCGTGCGTATTTATCCCGCTGGGTTTGGAGAGAAGTGGAGACAACTGAACGGACCGGTAGAGTCGTTCTCCGGTGCTCTAATTCCTAAGCTTCAAATGTGTTCTTGAGTGTAAACGCAAAACGGTTCATCATTTGTTCCGGATGTTTCGCTCCAGCAAATGCTTGATCTTTCGATTCTTTGCGCCGGGCGAAATAAGCGTAATCGTTGCTCCAGCAAATGGAGTATTATGCGTTGCTTCAGGGTAGATGACGCCTGGCACCATCAAGCACGTGGTCACGATGTCGATTAGCACGGTGATGTCTTTCTACCTTCCCCAGACATAATCATCACATTGTGTCTGGGGGGAGATTTTCGAATTAAAGCCAGCTGCAGCCGGGAACATTGGATTGCATGCTGCCCGCCATCCAATATCCTGACTGTCCTGCGCCGGTCCAATTAGTATGAGGGATTAATTAAGCTCGGCAAAGAGCAAAGTAAGGCAGCGCACAAAGATGTATCGTACGGGCTAACGAGAATCTTCGATAAAACAGTTCTACTTGTCCTCCGTCTGAAAGGAACTCGTTGCGTGGTGGTTTCTTTTCTTAATCCTTTCCATCCTACGCAATATGTGCTTGTGCTTAAGATTTTGCAACGTTTTGGTTCCGCATTTGCGGATGCTTTACGAACACACCAATCGGAGTGCAGTGGGCTCGAATGTATTCCAACTTTACGTATGTCCAAGACACACTTTTTGGAGAACATACCTTCCAAGAGGTCTTTGCGGTGGATTATGCACCAAAAAGGCCGCACTTCTGTAGAGTGGTGATGTGCATACCGGTGAGCATCCACAACTACAGAACTTTGAACGAAACGAAGCGCTTTTATCTAATAATTTGAAGCTATGAAAGTAATTGAATTAAATTTCTTTTGTTATTTTTTATACCACTCAACGTATTCTTCTTTTATTTCTAACTTTTATGTAAATGATAAAATCCTGTGACATCTATTTACAGGATATTAAATAAGATCTAGGAACTTTCTTGACTTTAAACTCCACTTCAATCGCTTAGAGAAAAGGCTAACAGTATAATTGAACTTAAATTTCAAATTTGGAAATTTCAAGAAAATTGAATCCAGGTTCCAGAACCGTGTTCCCATCACAACTGCAATCTGCAGACATGGATTGCGTGTCGTTGTTTTTAACTACATCACATGCGACAATAAATTCGAAGCGTGTGGCGTAGGCGATGAAAAAGAGCATTTTTTGGAAATCTTGGAGAACTGCCGTGAATGTTGTACCGTTCGGAGTTTCTCTCGTGTTAGACCAACACACGACACTTAAACTGGTTTCGGAGACGTGTGCGGTATAAACTCCTGCATCAAACGACTCCTTGTGTTCTTGGTCTCTTATTTTAGTTAAAAGCAAAATGCTCCATGCCAGTGAAAAGCGTCTCGTCAGAAGAGAAAAGACACAGCAAAAGTGGCACCCAAAAATGGATGTACTTCTTTTTAACGATTCTACCACGCACCACGATCCCCGAGGGGTGGCAAAAGCCTTCTCTTAATTAACAATTTTCGATCGCATCAGACAGATTTGGAGCATTCGTTCTGGGACAGATCGAATCGGTGTAATACATTGGTGACGCAAAGAGCTGTACGTTTCTTCGTTTACCTCACACAACTGTTGGAAATGAAGCACTCGCCGAAAGCTAACATTTTAAACGGAAGCGACAAAACCTTACACGACCAAATAAAACAGTCGCCACTAAATCTACTACCGCCGACGATGACTAATGAGACGATAAATGGAACCTTGGGACAACCGGTAGACCCCAAACGCGTTGATCCAATAAATCCATAAAACAATCACCCCCAGTTTTATACAACTCCTAAAGTAATGAATGCTCTTTCCCGAGCGCTCGGTGTTCCTTTGATTTCCTTTCCACCGGACTTTACCAAGCATCCGGTGAAAATTGTCAAAAGTCACTCTTCGCCGTCGTTTATAGATCAAGATGAGGACGACGGTTTTATGGCCGATCGGGCCGAGTGAGAGCCGGACAAATAAAAGGTAGCCATCTTAAAACAAAAGCTTCAAGCCTACGAAAAAACATAACGCTCAAACAGCCCGTTGTTCCTGGAGGATATCGGGCAAGGTCGTAAATATGTTTTATGTTGCACCTTCCCAGCTTCAAACCTTTCGTCCGTTGCGAGTTCAAAGACCTCGGCAGAGCGATAGCAAGTTCTATAAAAAACAGCGATGACGAACACGCACACACTGAGTTTGTAACAACGGCTGCCCTCCCCAACCGTAATAGGTTCGATGTTTTCCGATCATCGAGCGTCGATTGATTTTGTGATGCTGCTGCTGGGCGCCCTGGGCCATTTCCAGAAATCTATTAACGAAAACTTCCATCCACCCGATCGCTGGCATCGGATCGGATACATTGATTGAGCCCGGTCGGGTAGTTGCGATCTTGCTGCCCATTAGCGATCGGTAGAGGAATGGAGGATGCATTCCAAGAACTTGATTTTGTCTTCTGCACACAAAAAAAGTTGGGCAAAAGAGAAACGCTTGTTATGATTGAAGAGAATTAATTAGTTTTTAATTATTATTCAAATTTGTGATAATCATCATCATTAATTATCTTTCGCCCTAAAACACTGGAAGCGCGGGGAAGGGTGTGTGAATTGTTCTAGCTCGTTGGAGGAAAGGCATTCGTCACCTGTTCTGGAAGATTTTCTCTATACTTCGTAGAACCCTTTTAGAACACCTCCAGAACGGCCTAAACGTCTGCCAAGGTAGGAGATTGATAGAGGTCTTGGCCACGTTTTTCGGTTGACTTCCCTTACACGTCGGCCATATTAATTAATCAGAACTGGAGAGGGAGTGACGATGAACCAAAAATATGCACCCTTTTAATTGATTTACTCTCGTACATAAAAAGAGCTTTGGCAGTAGAAGGTAGAAAAAGGTTTCCAAAATAGATCAAAAGTATTTTCAACAAAATATTACATGCTAGAAGAGATTAGAAGAATTCATTGCTGCACCGTTCAATCCCATACCCTACCTTTCTTTGTACTTTATTCTCCAGCTCAACTCTATTAAGATAACACAAAACCGGTCGACTCTATCGGTACAAGTTTCTCCGTGTGTCTTTTTCACTTTCAAACCACACAAAAAAAGCAAAGCGACAAAACACTAAAAACCTAACGGATTTTGAAAGCTTCCGGAGAACGCCTGACACTGTTTCGACCAAAACAGAAACATCTCTGGTACCGTTCTCTACGTCGTCTCAGGTGTGCCGAGATGCAGTTGACAGTAATCTTGCGGACAGCAAGCAGAACGCCACGACTGATAGACTTTTTATGCAAAGGGATTTTGACAGATTTATGGTTCGCAGCGAGGCGCAAGCCGCCCGAACTATAAGCTGACAGTGACCGGTCGAAATCTCGCTTCGAAAAAGCGCCCAGAGAAAGGCAACCGCCCCCCGGGGCTATCAAATGGTAATAATTACTTTCACCCTTGCGCATTCGGGTTGAAATCCTGTGATCCGATCAGCGCGCTCGAGATAGCACATGCTGACTTTAATCGATTCTGATTGACGAATGTATGTTTACGCCGTTGCTGGATGACCCGATTAGACATGGTTACTTTTCACCCTTTACCTATAAAAGCCGCCAAGAACGTTCTGAGCGGGAGTTCCAAAGGAATCGGCAGCAAGGAACCTTTTTCCCGATAAGTGCTGATGGCTTAATGAGAAACACTTAAATAAATTTATCGAACCACACATACACATGCACCCTGACAGGGGCCGATAATCTGTCATCTCGTTGCGGGATGGGATCTCCTTTCCAGATGCCAACACCGAAAGCATTCAGTTAATGTGCCAGTTTGATCGTGTTTTCGGTCTCCCTTTCGACTTTGCCGAATATCGTACGGGGTGGTCCTTAAAGTGCCCGGCCTAGTGAGCGATGGAGAAAGGATTTGCACCGGTTTTGCTCATGCGGCGGCTTTTGAGCTATAAACAAACAGAACAACAATCTCCTGCCATCGCGTCACGTATCCCGGGTAAGCAGCCCCAGGTGGGGGGGGGGGGATAGTGCGACGCGTCCGATCTGTAATCTTGTGTTCTGGTAGCTTTTATTTACCACCGTGGCACCGATGCTGCAGCTTTTGTCAATTCGAATCATTTTTATTTTCCTCCACCGTAATCGTTTTGTGGTTCCATCCAGGCAGACAAAAACACAGTGAGAGAAAAACAAAACCCAAAAAATTCTCCTTCAATTGCACACATTCACCTGGTAAAAGGGCTTGTCCGTTTCCCTTTTCCGATTGATCTCGTTCATTTGCACAGGCTGCAGATTGTTACAGTTTGAGTGCAGACGACGCACTTAAAGCCCGGGACGGCGGCACCCTTTTTCATGTGCCGAGGTATTGCGTTTCACCTGACATGACTTATGAAAAATGAGTCACAGTTTGCGAAAGGAGCCCTGACCGGGGCATCATTAAGGCGCGGAAAAAGCACACACTCCGCCGGTTTATCCTTAAGAGAGTGGCCTTTCTCCCGATTTTAAGGCAGATGGAATCATCTGTATTGCAGGGAGGAAACCTTTCTCTTTCAGTGCTCCAATGGTTGTGATTTTAATTGCCAGCAAGAAAAATGTTATCATTCCGAGCAGAGGCCAATCTCCGCCGAAGGATTTTGGGGTGTCGATTATAAATTTTAAGTCCCTCAGAAACCTAGGGAAGCTTCTCGTTGTGCAATAAATCCTTCCTAACGAGCGCGTCTTCAACTTCTTGCATAGAGTGCAATAAACCACATAAGCTCTAAAACCCTCAATCGTAGCTATAAATGTTACACAGCAAAGCCTTGCTTCCTGCTCTAAAACGGTTATGCAAAAACCCTAAACCGTTCGGTTTTCCGTTAGCAAATTGTTTGCGAATCCACACACACACACACAGGCGAGTAAAGAGACACGAAATCTTGTCGCACCGCACGTCCAAACGACGCCTAAATCCCGATGCCTTCGCGTCTCCAATCCTAATTGCTAGCGAACACGCGATGCTCTCGCGCACATCCCGCATTTTGCCGTTGATTAAATTTATTCACACTGCCAAACCGCCAATTCTTTCCCATCTCGGGAAAAAAGCCCGTGGGTGCAGATTTGCAGGCCGTGCTGCAGGTGTAGAAAGCGACTCGCGCACTCGCGCGAAGGATGAACAACCTGCCGATACTAATTTACGCCAACGCGAGCAGAAGACCGTTGGCAGTGCGAAAGAAACAGGTTGACCCTTTAAAGCATTACATGGATCTACCTGATAAAAGGGAGTTTTGCACTTGGCGTGTGTAGATGAAGCTGCAACGACGATGTATGCAAGATCAAGCGATCGTTTGCTTTTTTTTATGCTTCATCCCCAACGGATGCCGACGCCCATCCAGAAGCGCCGTAAAGTAAAAGCTGCCAGCCCGCAAGGGCTAGCAATCGTTCAGAAGCAACACTAGGCGCGGCAAATAGAGTGCAGCCTCCGAGCAAATAATTAATGATAGGCGGTCAGGTAGGAACGTTCGCCTGGAACGGAACCGGAGCTGAAGCCGCCGTGTATCTAGCGTGTCTGTGCGGGTTGGGAAGGATGGTAAATTGGTTGCTCTGCTTCCTACTTTATTAATGACCTGATATGCGCGTGAATTTGCCACCGCTCAGGGTTTTTGTACGGCTCCGGGCTCCTCCCGGACTAGGGCGAAGCGATGGAACGAGAGCGAACGGTGGGACGGAATTAGTCCCTGTCAAGAAACTGGATCCTTTACCACATACCTTGCGTCTCGCACGCAACGGCAACGTCCCGCTCAATTCACTGCGAAAACAGAACCAGATATACCGTCCGTTACGTGTACATGCTTCAAGCTGTCGCGGCCTTCCAGTGTGTCGGTTTTTTTTTATACACTCGAAGGCTAGAAGTCAGGCAGCTCATGTTGCATGTTAGTCTTTCAACTAAGGCTAGCTGATTTGTGAAACTCTCCCGTCCGTGCCGTGCCGACACAAGCGGGGACCGGGTCGGCAACATCTGTTCCCTGCATCCTTGTGACATGGACGTCAGATCAGCAAGGGGAAACCTCATACTTCACTGCTGGAGCTTCAAAACTCACACCGTCCACCTCGCTCAACGCAAAAGACGTATGTCCCGACGAAAAACGACAAACTTCAATCGATCTTCTGTACGAGCTTCTGGTACGGTGGGTCGGTTCTTCTCTCTCTCTCTCTCAATCACCGTTGGCGCACGGGCTGCACCATAGATCACCCACGATCTGACATTGAGTCACAGCCCGCTGATGGTGGCGGTCCGTCCTGTGCTGCTTGCGTAATTTGATACAATTTCTGCACAGCTTGACCTCGCTGCTTTACCGGGCGCGGGAGAATTACCCCGACGCTGCACTTTTATGTCGGTGTTGTCGCATGGGCGAATCGCGATTTCTAACCCTCGGTCCCTGTCCAAAGTCGTTAAGAGTTCAGCGGGATACTAAATCGAACTCGACAGCCGGGACTCGATCAAGCAGAAAGTCGCGCGCTTTTAGAGGGCGCTACACGGTTGGACGTAGGCAGTGGTACTAAATCTGGTGCGGGTCCGTTTCAGGGCGATGTAGACTTGTTGTAGTTGTTGGGTAGGCTCTCGTATGTGAACACTTTGATTTACAACTTCACGAATTAATCCAGGCTTATGGTAGGCGACTCTCCAATGGTGTCCTAGCCCCTTCCCGCTGCGAAAGACAATATAAAACCGAACGCCCAATCAATCCAACAGCAGACTTACCTTTCAAAGGGGGGGGGGGGGTGAAGGAAACCATCGGTGACATCAACAGTGGTGGTGTCGAACCTGAGGAAACGTAGAAAACAAAAAAGATTAATTTCTTCTCCGATAATCAGTCGAGGCTGCGTGGCCCGGCTAGAACAAGGCTTTTTCCCCTACGCGGGACCTCCACCAAGCAAAGGTTTTGCTATCTTTGATCTAGACCTAGCCACGAAAGGTTACGGCGGGTTTATGCTTATAGGTTTATACTGTTCGGAATCGGATTGGGAGAGGCTAAAGCAAATGTATGGGTTCGTGGCGACAATCTTGCTGCAGCCGGGCGTACTGCTTTTCGGGGAGGGATTTTATGTTGAGATCTTCATCGAAGAGAATCTCCTGTACGACTAGTTGCTGCTATCGTACGCCAAGCAGGGGCGTACTGTTAGCTATATTTATTTCTGCATAAATTTACCATCACGTACCCATCCGGTAAGGGATCGATCGTGGATCGAACGCCGTCGGTGAGGATCAATTTGTTTGTCTCCAAGCAATTCCTCACACGAAGCGGAGGGTACGCTTTTAATAGGAGGGAGTAAACACACGATCATGCAGCATAAAGTGCAATCGCATATACGTGGTTGGTTTGGCGAGAGACAAACCTCATATGCAGCTCCACCTCTTCCACTCGATATAGACGACCGATCGACAGGGATCGACCTGACGTTTGTGCGATAAATGGAAAACCACAGTCACCGTCGAGCCAACCCCAGACGCCTTCAACATAATAACAAAGAGCGGGCATAAATCAAAAAACCGACAGCACTCGCCGAGTTCTGCCCGGGCGCGCTTTGCAATTGACAAATGCAAAAGACAATGCGCGAATGTGACGCGTGGGTGCAACATGCATTTTTTTTTTGCACAAGCGAGCGTGTCGCCAGAGCAAGAGCCAGACAGATTAAGACCCGTCCCGCCGTCGGTTGGAGCGTTCTGCACTGGATGTAATTTTCGTTGCGATTATCTGGAGAATGCAAATTTTGTGTCATGCACCGGGTGGACTTGTGTCCTTCTGAAGTTGGCTTGCTGCAGAAGACGACTTCGCCCAAAGCGGAGATCAGATATCAATCGAATCAATTGAGTGGGTGTTTGTCGATCGGTTATTGAACGAGTCTGCCAACCGTTTGTGTTTGCTTGCAGAGTTAAAGCAGTGTCCAAATGGGCCCATGAACAAAGGCACGCTTTCTTCGGATCTTCGGAGAAGTATTTAAAAATCTATTTACATCTTGAAATAATGCCTTCTAAACATGATCTCTTCCATACAAATTAAAAACAATTACTTATACGCTATGAAGCATCATTAGGACGCATTAAATAATTGTTCAACATCAAATCATGCTACGAAATCACTTTGTATCCCTCTTTCCGTACGCACACAAACGACTCCATCAAAACCTGATGCTCAAGATATTCAGCTGAAATTTGAGACACTGGCAAGACAGCCATCCCGCTACTCGCTCATCTTCCTTCCTTCCAACCTAATTGAGCGATCAATCTTCAAACTCATCCTCCTAGCTAGCTAATACACCTCGCCTTCCATACGCATTCCTGCACAAAGTAGGGAAATGAGAAAGATCCTACCAATTCATCCCACTGTCACTTTTCATTTCGATCATAACTTTAACGATTTCATGCACAATCCAGCACACTCATGGACGCAAGGCAGACAGCACTCTAGCATGCATTTTTCTTTCTCCTGCCTTTGCCGGGGCTACCTCCAACAAACCAAAAGTCCGGTAGGACGGCGTGGATTAATCGGGCAGCATAAATTTCCCAATCGAAGCCTATAATTTAACACTCCTCGGGAATGTGCGCAACCCTGAAAAGGAACGCACCAACGGGGTAAAAGAGTTACGAGTGCGCACACTCGGAGGACGACGACATCGGACCGAAACCGAGCTTCTTCAGCAGGCAGACAAGCACCACGCGATGGAAATATCGAGAGGCAGGAATGCCACACCGGTTGAGCGCTTCACACTTATCAACTCGTCCGGGGAGAGGTCTCAGCTGCAGCTGACCAGCTCCCTTCCAGCGAACCTTCCGATGCACTGCCGATCGACCCATAATTATGGCTCATAAAGTAGAGGCTCTCGTTTCGACGTCATGATGCAGCCGGCAACCATCGGCCCATCTGGCCCGGTTAGCTCTAGCACTGGCCGCTGTAACAGGAGTTTGTAATAATAATCTACAAAGCCAACACACTAGACTCGTCTCTACAATGATCCTCACCTTTACCAATGTTTTGCCAGCTTACATTGGCAATAAAGCATTGCAGTGCAGGAAAACAGAGAGAGAAAGAATTAGCACTAGAGACGTTAAACGGTAGATCTTTCTCCACTGAAGCGGCTGTCGCGCGAAAAGATGAATAATAAACATCGTCAACGTCGTGTAGTGTTAATTTAAAATTCATATTTTATCATCTCGTGCTCTCTCTGGCGAGGAGAAGAAGAGAAACTTGGAAGGTACCGCAATTCTAGATCTGTCGCAATTAACATCTTCCTATCCAACCTTTCTATTCAACACGGTGGAGAGAAATTAAATCGCAAAAGGAACCACAGAGAACCTTCAACATCCTAGGCAGCTTGTGACCTATCTACATAGCTTCTCTGGACCTGATCCAAGCCAACAACTTTTAGCTGCTCGGCTGTCAACTCCAAATCAGTGCACACTGTAGCGAACCCGGACTCTTTCAACGAATCTTCTTCTTCCATCTTTAATCCACTTGAAGGCACCAATCGTCTTCTTTCCCTTTCCCCGTGCGCGTGCTCTCTATTCACCTTGGCATTTTTAATTAGCACCCCATGCGAAAGGTTCATTCCCGTTCGATTTGCGGTCACTGGTCACTGGCAGCACTCGGCGTCGATCGGGCCGGTGCAGTTTGTTGCACCGTCCTTAACCGCAACTCCTGAGCTGCTGCTGCTGCTGCCTCCACCTCACCTTCATCTCACCTCAAGGTTAACAACACACCACGCCAGAACATGCCTGCGTACACTTCCACTACCATTTTGCCTATCACCGGCTGGAGGCTTGCATAGATAAATGTGGTCATTTTGTGCCCGTCGGTCATTAAACGCTCCGAGGGCGGAAGATGTGAAGTTCTGCGGACATCTTCCCCGCGGTACCGCCGATTACCCTGCGGGCAATTATAGACACGTACGATTGCAGCTGTGGACGTGGATTCTAGCGAAAAAGCGAACCAGTAATGACCCCTGTCAAAGCTGCCCCCGTTTGAACGGTGGAAGCATAATTTCCATCATCATGCTGTCCAACGGTATCCAGACCGGTGCAAAACTTTACCATTTCGTGTACAAAGTAATGTTTGGTTGGGGCTAAAGCGGTTTAAATCTGGATCTCGTGCCGATTCACCTAGATGCTAGGGTTGTAATGTGTGGCACAGTTTTAAATGGTTTTTTTTATTTGCACGGGACTCCTTCTTGCGTCTATAAAAGAATGCAACGCTCTTAGGGGAAATCTCTTCAACCATTAGGCTAGGTTTAATCGAATCTTTATGCGTTGAATCGTAACATTCGATGTCAATTAAATCTTTGATGGCCGAAACGCTTCTTGGAGAATTTCACCAGCTTCACGGCAGAGAGTCTTTGGGAAGCTCTGCCTGTCCAACACATAACCTTACTTTAACGCTTCCGGAAATCACTCCATACCACACGAATGCCATCCTCCGGCCATTCCAATTAACGGGGCGACAGTGACCCGCAAACAAACACCTGCGTGCGTACCGACGCTAAATCAATGGTGGAATGTCTTTTCACAGCAATGCCCTCCAGGAAATGCAATAAAACAACGACAAAAATCCCAATTCTTACATCACATCGTCGCCGCCGTTGTGCAAGAGGCGAGGAAACGTTCGTGCGGCATGGCGACTTTTCCCTCCAATCGCCCTCTTAAGACGGAAGGGAAAGCGCTCTGGCGCTTAATTACTTTCCGATAGAAGATAAAACGTAAAAAACCACAAGCTTTGTGAAACCCTACGGTTTTTTGGACACTTTCCTAATCGAGCGCCATGTTGCGCTGACCGCAAGCGTAGGGTTTGTTTTCCTTTCTCTTATGCGCTTAAAGGCGATTTGTTTGGACCTACAACGGGGTCGGGGAAACATGGTTAACGAAGGGAAACTATGCTCCCGCAATACCGTATACCGTTGTTTGCTTTTTTTGTACGAATTCGTGATCGATGAAGTGTGTTGTGGCTGTGTTGGCTTACGATTTACGGTGGCCGCGCCGGTTGGGCTGGACCGGGCTGATACTAGCGTTCTCTTTAAACCGTGCGCGCAAGTCACCGTTGAATGTACTAAAGGTTTCGCGCCGCTCGTCCCGATGGCGTGGCGTTTATCGAGATGTATGTATGTGGGTTTTGAATTCAATTTACTGTCCGCAGGCCCTTTTGGAGCGGGCGGGACTGGAACCAACGTTAGCTCCACTTTCAACGACGGGCGGTGCCTTTGCCTATCCGGCAGCGGCACGATTTGGTTCGTGTTAGCGAAATTCGATTGCTGGAGAACGATAAGCCGGTGACCATATTACAATTAAACGCGTTCTGTTGGGTGGATTATGGGGAATAGAAATAGGGACGTTGGCAAGAAATGAGTTCAACGCTGAGCACAAGAAGCCAGTAACTAGGCTTTGCTGTAATTGCGTTTTCATTGAATTTTACTTAAGATACTTCAACTCCAAGATCCAAACATTGGAGGCTCTGCACTCAGTGTTCCATCAAGATGGCGAACTTGTATCACTCAACAAGTCACCATAAACCTCTCCCGACCTCCAATCCAATCCAAGCAAAAAGGGTTCCTCTACAGTTCATCGTTGTCTCCTTCAAATTGTGCCGTATATCTCTGCCCTTTCCATGTCCATATTCTACCACTAAAAACAATCCCGCAGACTCGCGTATGTGACAGTAAGAAAAATTGATCAACTTCTGATCTGCCCACAACCGGATCATACGCAACGGACAGGCGTGTCCAGCACTCTCCGATACAGCCTTAACCACAGCAGCAAGCGCATAAGTTCGCTGACGTTAAATACCACCAAGAAGCACCCCGTAAAGGACTTCCACTGGCTTTACCACAGCAGCGAGTTTGGTTGCTTCGAAAGGTGGAGGATTGACTACCGGCAACAATCTAGTATAAATAACTCGCCCTCACCCGTCGGTCACGATCGCGAACCTGTGGAAAACATAAATCCTCCTACAATTGGTGATCAGTTTTAATCCGTGAATCAATCAGACAACGCAAACTCAGACGGGTTGGGAGCGCGTTATCACTGGCCGTACATCTTGCGCCCGGAGTCGCGCACTGTTGACAAGCCACCGAACCCCCAACGAAACTCACGGGACGGGAACCGCACGGTTTATTTATTTCCTTGCTAATAAAAATCAATCGGTCCCGCGAGAAGTTGCATTCTTTCGCCCAGCGTAGGATGTGATTTCCACGACAAGGGATGTCCCTTGGAAAAGCTCCCGATTCCTATCGATATCGTCAATCTTGTCCCGTTGCTGACGCGCCCCCGGATCGTCCGGTGGAACAGTTCTCGCGATGGCAGATGGTCGCGGGCTGTGCCAGGGCGATCCACACAGACAGTTTGATTGAAAGCGCAACCCCACAATGCATTCGCTTTAATCCTTCCCTGCCACTGGGTGGCACAATTTGTATTACCTTCAGCCGAACGCCGAGCGGATGCGATCGGGTAATAGCATTAATTGACAAACGGCCTCTTTCACGGTTCTCGAGGCACAATCGAGGCGCGTATGATGATGACGCTCTGGAGCGCTGGAAAGAACCGACGGTGGAAGAGGCATAATTGATCGTGTAGGCGAAAGATACATGTAATGCGGCGGCACGTATAAAACCAGTGTGTATCGGTAACTCGATCGGATGGATCGCGTAGAGGAACCTGATCCATCCGGTCTGATGTCCTTCTGGTGAGCGAATGGTAATGCTAGTTTGTGTGATGACATCCGCACGAAAGCTCGCCGTTGAGCCGTGGATAAATAAACTACTGAGTTCATCCCACTCGAAGATGCCATCAGTGGCACCAGTGACATTTTGATGCTATTTAACGAGGACTAATTTTAGCAATCATCTAATAAAATGTAAATGGGGCATGCTGTACGGAAGTAAGCAAAATAGAGCGTTTTATATTTATTTGCTGGGATGCTTTCAAGCAAACAGCCGTTAAGCAAAGCATGAGAAAGAGATCCC
This sequence comes from Anopheles epiroticus, assembly GCA_000349105.1. Taxonomy (NCBI): domain Eukaryota; kingdom Metazoa; phylum Arthropoda; class Insecta; order Diptera; family Culicidae; genus Anopheles; species Anopheles epiroticus. Next base: position 127,466 of record KB670981.1, on the reverse strand, counting down.
CACACAGAACGTCATTGCGTACGCTCCCATGAGCGATAATGACTGCATTTTAAGCAGACAAACTATCCCACACACTAGTCTCTGGGCTCATTACCCACATCCCCAAGCTAAAGGCAGCAAAATAAACACCATCCTCCTGCAGGAAGTGCAACGCTACACGCACATTCGCCGCACTTATGTCCCAACTGTCTTGCACACACGGCCGTCCGGTACGCAGACGGCATAATTCCAAAATAATAGCAAAACACACGATAATAAAACTCACATGCTTAGAAGCTGCTCTTGCTTTTGTGCCCCTTTGATTTCTGCGTGCAAGAGAAAGACCGGATAGAGGGTAAATAGATCTTTTCCTTCGTGGACCGTTTGGACCTTAGCTAAACATCGGCTCGGTACGCGTCCGCGAAAGACTAATTGCCAACCGGCAGTGTCCGGCTAATTGCTTCGCCTTGCGCCCAAACTCTAATGGCCGTATCGAACGGGTGAACGCGAGAGCAGACTGTCTGCTGCAGGGTTTCCAGGTAGCTCAAAGACTCACAAATGGTTTGCAAGTAGTTTTCACACATTTGATGTTCATTTCAAAAATGTTTTATTTCTTCTGGAGGGTTGTAAACACGATGCACATACTAGAACCAATGCATTTCTGCTGGAGTCTGTTGTTAGGGTTTTGACTTTAGAATATCTTGAAGATATAATCGAAGTCAGAAGATTTTCTTTGAAGATCTATGAACCTTTTGAAGATTTACGTCTATTCAAATACTTGTTTTTAAATATGTTTAACATTATTTGTCTGTAGTACTGTGTTGAAATTATTCCGTCCACATTGAAAAGTGACCCCATCCAACCCTGCAAAGAACGCAACCCGGTTGAGTCTGCAGTGAGTGGCGGCTAACGGTTCGCTGGTGACTCCGACGTACTCCAACAAGCTGCCGTCTCAATTTTGCACGATGGAACGCAAATTTTCATCTCCTCAGTCACTAACGTAACATGCGTGACGACCCACGGAAATGCATGCTACACGGTCACAATGTCGAATGACATGCGGATGGACGCAGACAGCACAACGAACCCAGGGCCTGTTAGAAAGTCGCGCCTTGAAAATGCATAAATAATGCGATTAGACGGCAACCTCTGGGGGGCGGGAGGTAGGCGGTTGTTTTGCTCTTGGTGCATTGGTCAAGTGCAAAATGTTTCCTTGCTGAAGAAGAAATAAACAAAAAAAGCACGAAGATAACGCAACTACATGCTCTTGTAAGCTCCCTCCCAACATGCACAACAAATCCGTTTTACCACGCTTCGTAACGTGTTACTGTGTCAACCCGAACATGACATGCGGCGTGCACAGTGACGGGGTGTTTCTCCCGCGAAGTGGGCGCCTTTTTATAAGGTTCATAATAGCAGCGAAACGGAATGGATTAATAAGACCAGATCGGAGTAGACTCTGCCGGAGGGCGGTACCAAGGCACGCGTACGTGCCTGTCACCGGCGCGGGTGTTAATCAGAGTCATGCTATTGCCATTCCCAACCTTCATCGTGTCAAAAGCGCTTTTAAGCGCGACACACAGCGCGTTGGCCGGTTGATGACTCACTTTGTGCTCCAAAGTTGAACGGGTTGTGTGGGTGAACGAATCCACTACTCATAGCCCCTAACCTAGATCACATGTGGTCAGTCCAGTAGGAGGACGGTTCTATTTCAATAAGACACATCAATTAAGTTGTCAATTTCCTGCTGTCTAATATTAACGATGATAAGATCAATCCATTATCCTTCATCATAATCCAACGCGGACTGTCTTATCAATTTACCTCCTCTCCCCATTTCAGGTCCATCCTTCTCCTAGAGTCCAGGACTCGATGGTGATGAAATCAATTTCCAACCCCTTTCTCGTTACCTTTACCTCCTAGAAGCAGCGCAACAGCACAGAGTGGCACCCGAGTGTCCAGGTTCATCACGAACCGACCCCATCGATTCGTGATAGCACGATGCACAATAAATGCTACCCTTCTGTTCCATATCTGGACAGCGTCCTGCAAGCCCAACCCTTTCTAGCTGCGAAAAGTAAAAGCGGGAAAGGGGATAAACCCATTTCAAAACCAATCGATTTTCATATGCCTCGGCCCGGGTTTGGCAGCGAACTTGTGCAGCCTGCAAAACAACCCTTCCCGCCAATTCGTTTGCCATTCACTGTTCGAAGCGAACGTACGGCGAGAAATACAACCCTTCAAACACTCTCAGGTGTTGGAATTGGAACGCCGCACAATGCGAAACATCGGCACCGGTTCCTTTCTCTCCGCAGAAAAGGGTGCCGACAGCACAGAAGAGTAAAAAAAAACAGCCCCTTTTCATTGGCCGGACCACACGACCAGCGGAGTTGCGGGTGAAGCTTAACTGGAGCAGCAAGAGGTACGATTCCTCGCGGCAACGCAGGCTGGAGGCCGGGCTGGATAGAAAATTTACGACCCGATTAAATGAATCCCGCGATTCTCAATCCCTCGAGTGGCTTTCTACTGCACAGAACCGACGGTAATCGAATGGGAACACGGGAAAGATATTGCATGCCCCTGTTTGATATATTGCTGGTACAACCTCTAAAGGCTACTAACAACCAAACTGGCCAACTTGAACCGACCCTCCCGGCAACATCCGGTAAGGGGTTGGTGCAAATCGTTTGGCTCCCGGATTGGAACTTGTTCGTATTTTTTTTTTCCTAATTTCTTAAGACAAATGTGTGGCGAGTGTTACAGCAAATGCACACCACAGTGCTGTTGCCAGTCCAGCCCGAACGCTTCGAAAACGTTCCAAAACCACCTTCGAAGACAAACAAAAAACCTCAACAACCTGCTGCACGCGTCAAGCTAAGCAGTTGTTATTCATAAAATTAATCCCTCAATTAATGCTAACCTTCAAACACCTGCCTTCCCAAAACCGCCCGGCTGCCAGTGGAGATCACATTCCATCACAGCGTCTACACACGTCAGTCGCACCGGGTGTGAAGGTTCCTGCGTGCTGCGTCCGAAACTGAAAGTCAAACCTGTTCCAGTGCTTAGCGCACATGAGCAAGCTGCCGAGAAAAATGACAAGAACCGATCGGGGACGAATCTGTGGTGTGGTGTCCAATGATTAAAACACCTTTTAGCAGGGTAGAAATGATAGGAGGATATTGGAAACCCTAACGTGCTTGCCTTTTTTCTGGAGCAGCTGACATAAGAAGAGTTTGAGTAGAGCAAAGAAGCACCTCTGAACAAGTAGCTTTGAAGCTCCGGAATGTAAGACGAAATGGATCACTTTGGATCGGAGTATGTAGATTATTTGAGAACTGTCAAAACTCCATGCTCAGGTCTTCGTTCTTGCCGTAGATGTTGGGCTAAGACAACGATTGAATGGAAAAGGGGAGTACAGAATATTTACCACAGGAGTTTTGGACATGGTTTTTGCTTCCAGTTTGTTTCTATGACTATGGATCTTACATCTCAGTGAAGCAATGAAATTGTTTAAATATTTTAATTGATTACCAAGGAGTGAAATTTTTGAGAAGAGAGGAACATGGAGAACTAGGTCTAAAGAACTAGTTTGTTCCTTTACATCGAGCAATGATTTCCTCTGCCCTACGCAGTCCTGACAATGACACTTTTTAACCTTTTTCGAACAGCAAATTGGAACTGTAACTATTTCTCCCATCTCAAAAGCATGCGATCCGTCACAAAATGGACAATTTCCTGTCCTAGCGAAAACGTCAACTTCCTGCCTTCGTTCATAAATTCGATTTGCTGATTTTAATCGCAATTAAACCTTCACCTCTACTCTGCGTTCGCCGAAAGGTTCACTGAACATTGAACTGAAGCCCAAACGGTCAACCTCAACATTTCACATCTCGCGACAGTTCGATGTCCGTGCCTAGCCTTGCCTAGGAAACAGACGAAACAGTGCTGCCCCTGACGAATTGGTCCAGCGATGAGAAACGAAGCGGAACGAAACGGAAAACATTGCGCGCCAGTGGAAACCCTCACCTCGTCTTTTCGGGGCACCACCATCATAAATCAACCATCTCCAGTGATGACGCGACTCGGTACCGTGGGCCTCGGAGGTTTCCAGCAAGGGAATTCCTCTTTGTCCAGGTGTATCGAAGAAATTTGATACATTTTTGAAAACATCATTTTTTACAATGCACCTAGGGAAAGAAAGCGCGTTTTCTCCACACAAAAAAAAACAACGCTCGAGAACGTAACGCAAATCAGCGAAGAAAAAAGACGGTTCACGAACTTAATTACCTTTGGTCGCGCGGTGACTGCATGGCCGCTGGAACGAAGTTCTTCTCCACCTCGCCGTTCCTACGGAAGTTGTTCATCTTTACGTTATGAGAAACTAATCACCTCCTAATAACGGTGCGCACGCATCGATTAATCACGATGATGATCCTTTGCATTCGGGAACTACGCAAGAGGCACGGCTGAACTATACGTAACCCGTCTTCGCACAATAGAAACTTTGGAAATGAATTGTGGGACTTTAGCCGTGGACGCTGTATCTTTTACCTGCAAGGCAAGGTGGGAGTAGTGTGTGAGTTTTGGGCTGTGAGATACCTTTAAATGGCGTTTCCAACAGCACTGTGCAGCCCTCTTTGGGCTCGGCACAATGCCCACGTTCTTTAACGCTTTAAACGAATCCAGAATCCAGAAGGCACCATCTCGCCCTCATCCAATCGAGTTACAGGCCAGCTTCCAGTTGTGTTGGTTTTGATTGACAACTTTCTTTAGCGGACATTCAGCAGGAAGCACGAAGAGGTTGGTTAATAAACATAATCCCTCTGTTCAGCGGAACTTTGCTCACTGGGCTTTGTGTCTAGGCTGTCCAAGAGTCGAAGTAAACGTGTGATAATAATGTTGTTCACGTTGAAGATTTTTTAAGCAGAAGTCTTTGATGTATGCACCTTTGAAGAGAGTAGAATTAAGGAAGGATTAAAGTGTGTCTCTTTCTTGCTTTATGAAATGTTTAAGCTTCCAAAGTTATCCCTTAGCTGTTCTCTGCTCCTTAAATATCTGTGAGACAGAGTTAATTATCATATTGCTCTTTTAATATTTGTGTAATATAAATTCAGTGAACTCTTTCTAAAATGCTCCTCGAGGGACCTTTAGTCCGGATAAACGTTCAATTTTAGATAATCTTAACAAGTATCTAGAGTCTTAACTCCAGTCTTCAGAGACTCTTAACTCCAGTCTTCTCCAAAACTAATTTCACAACAAAATCTTAAATACCACACATCGTAAGCTTGAATAAAATATTACCCTTAGACACCACATCAGCTCATAAAACCCGCATCCTGCCCTCTTTGGCACATCTTCTGACAACATTCGGCGCATTATGCAGCAAAAACAAGGTGAGATTTTGAATTTTATCACCTTGCAGCGACAAAACATTCTTCCCGTCACCATCAGCAGCAACGTTTGCTTGGTGTGTTGTGTTTCACTTTTACAACCATCCAAACAAAATTCTCTTCCACCCAAAACTACACACAAAATCGCAACCAAAACGTCACGAAGAACATGACGTGCATCGGTCGTAAAACGGATCGCGGACTCTAAGCACGCCGCGTACGACTAAGTGGCCTGCCTTTAATCCGCTTTTCTTCCGCTCGCCTCGGAACAAAAACAGCAGTGACATTCACAACTCCTTTCATTTGTTCTGAAGAAGGGGAAACAGATTATTAGTTTGCCAGAATGCTAATGAAATTCCTAAAGCACGTTGCTGCCTCTAGACAATGTACGCTAATGCGCGTGCGTGTGGCTTTTGTTTGGTGGTCACGGGCAGGAATTGAGACACTGCTCAGACTTACCCGTTCTTTGGAGGTCGAGGTGGATTTATTGCTCCATTCGATGCAACCCAACAAACGAATGCCTTGAAAAGAACATCAATTGGCATTAGGCCAGAGGGAAGCAGAACTTCGAAAGCTTAGAACAGGTCCGGAAAAACTTTTTGTAAGAGCTTCTGTGATGTTTTTGCTCTTTGAACGCTTTCAAACAGCCCGTTGTCTAGTCAAAAACTTACGGAAAAAGGTTAAAAAATACAATTTCACACATTTCAAGCTCATATTTCAAAGAAAAACTTTGCAGTTACCCAGTGTCGTCTGTCTAATTGAACCTTCACATAAAGCAGTGGCTCGTTCGCTTCCCAGCAGGAGACGGAACCTTTATCACACCAAATGCCACCCTGGCGACAGGGTCTTGCAACATTTGGCGGCTTCCGTTTGGTGCTTTGCTGTGCCCCAGACGATCGAACCGATCTGTTAGACGCAAGGGGACGATGCGACAAAAAAGTTACAAACATGAGCAATATCGTACACACAGTTGCCCTCCTGTCCCGGACGGGAAGAATTAATCCTTTTCAACCAAATTAAAAAAAAAAACACCCAGACCACCGGACACATTTAAAGGAACGCCGACCAATTAAGCATCGAACTGTAACATGGCACAGGCCTCACCGAGAGAGAGGGTGCGCGGGGAACCGATCAGTCGATCGCGACAGCAGCAAACACAAAAAAATATCTAAAATGTCCTCAACACGAGGGAAGGATTTTCGGACGAGGCTAGACGACCGTTGCTTCCTGCGCCGTGTGATCTTAAAAGAAGTAGCCGTTTTTGTGCTTTCTGTTTTTTTTTTTTGATCACACAAAGCAGCTTAACGCAAAGCCACCCAACCGCACCGTCCGATCTATACGTCGCCATACCGAAAATGGGTCGGGCTGGTGTCTGACCGATTCAATAATCGGTACAGCGCTTCGCTCACCGCCTTTGCCTTTGCCGAAGAATGTTTTCTTAATCAAAACACAGGTCCGTCCCTACCCCTTTCCGAACGGGTCGTACGTTGAAAGGGAACCACACGTCCCGGGAGAGCGCTGCGAGGACGCGTATCGGGCGCGAAAAATTTGCATTAATTAAAATAAATTTATTCCAAAACCGTCTTTTGATGGTTCGTCGCTAGCAGCTCGCACTCGAACTTCGCGTATATATATATAAACTGCACACTCATTAACACCCGCACCATCAATCTCCATTACTCTCTTTGGGAGCCGAAGAGGTTCTGAGGGTGTGCGTGTCTCCAACGAAGGCAACAACATCGCAAGCAAAGCAAATACAACCTTTTCCTTTAATTGGTCCGCATGTGCCATGTTTCTGTTTTTGCCACCGAAACGAGGTAAAGAAAAATGCACTACAGATAAAATAAAACACTTACCGGGCAGCCCACAGGCACGGCCTACGCACAGCCCAGTGCGATTAAAGGCATCCTTTACGCAAATCTCGAGCATCGGGTGAATGCTGCTACGATGCAAAAAAAAAACAACGGACGGGAGAAAGAGAAAGAGAGCGAAGAGTTAAAATTAATCTTAATCTAGCCAAACGCGGAGCCAACATCTCACAAGCGAAGAGGCTGGGGAGGAACAAGCGCGCAAGTGGCAGCATGCAGCACCGATCGTGTTTGCATTCTTTTTCACGCGTCCACTGCTGCAGCATGACCCAGCACAGGACCCACAGCTCCGGATTTTTGCCATTTGCATTTGCGTTCGAGCATCCCCATTCCCTTCAACCCGCGACGATAAACACGCGTAACACATACAGAAGACTACGAAGAGGGAGACTGCAACGGTGGCGCAAGCGAGGAACTCGCCCCGTCCCAGCCTCTTTATCAGCGGGGAAACATAACTTTTACTACGCTACCGGTGCGCAAGCCCGCGTGCGCCACGGCAGAGAGAAGGCATGTTTAAAGATATGTGGGGCCGCGTGTGCGCTGAGCATCCCCAACCTAAAGCCGTACACTATACCCTTAACAGATGCATGTGCATGTATATTTTGCAAACGACACAGCAAGCGGAAGGCAAAAGGCGAATCAACAAAAAAACCGCAGATGATAAAGAAAGAGATATATTCGGACCAGCGCTGCAGTGCCCAGAATGTGGCGAGGAGGAGGCTCGATGCGCTGCATAAAATATGCTTGGTATTCGCTAATTAAGACCAATTTAATCAATTCACTCTCGCTTCGAGGTTGAAGTCGTATGGGCGACAAAAAAAAAAACGGCAAAACAATCTCGCTACAGCGAACCACGTCAGATAGGGGAGACTCGACCCGATACGAACGCAAAGCAGCTAGTACACGGAAAGCGTTTTCCAGCCGGAGGGGTTTCCACCAGCGCTCTTCGTGGCGAGAAGCAATTAATAGGTTGCCAAGCGGTAGCGAAACGGCAAGATAGGAAGGATTCTCCCACCATCTAATACACTGTCACATTCACTCCGCACCGTGCACAGCTGATACAGATCCATTCTGACGCTGTTCTTTAAACCAGCAGGAAGGCTTATAATCTTCCATTAATTACGCATCGAACGACCCGTTTCCTCTCGGCGCCGAAGATGCACATGCGTTGATTAAATTTACCAAACCACACGGTATCGGTGAGGAATAAACTTGTACGATCGGCTGATATCGAAGAGCCCGCGTACCCAAGTGTGCAGAGAGAAAAGAGGTATCAATTTGCGATCACCCTGGAACATGGTCCGATCGAGCGATGTACAAACGAAGCTAAAACATGCAAACACCGCCCTCCCCGCACGGCTCTATTTCATCCCCGGTTCTGTGATTTGCAGGATTATCTTTTATCAGCGGAATAGGTGGATGATGAAGGCTGCAGCGAAGCAGCTCTGCGTCTGGGCTTACCAGGGACGATTACTTCTATCGCCATCGTTCCTATCTGCACGAAACATATACGCCTCGAAAATGCTTTTTCTCCGGATCGTAATCGCATATGTTAATCGATACCGAGGAACACTGTTTATCTTAAACGAGCGAAAGAGAGAGAGAGAGAGAGAGAAGGAGAGAATTAGTTGGATGTATAAATAAAACAAGAAAGAAAGTACTGGAGAACGGTTGGAGAAGAAAGACTGCATCAAATACCCTGGCGCCCTTTATCGGTCGTGTGCTACTCCATCTTAGTATCTCGGACGTACAGCACAGCGCATAAACTCCACACCACCGGGGGCACTAAAGACGAACGAAATTATTATTTCAGCTTCACTGCACTCACTTACAAAAGAAGGAGGACAAATTTATGCGCACTTTATGTGCATATCCTCCTAGTCCCATCGATTACGATCGATTATTCGATTAGCGTGCAGACGTCCTTTGCTCCACCGCACGGCTATCCATGATCGAGGGCTTCAAGTCACCATACACGAACGGGGGTACCTTCGTGCCTACCTACCCAGAAGTGATCACGATCGTCCCCGCAGCCACAACAGGGCGACCCTACCTCGTACCCGGCTAAAGCGCCCTTCGCTTTCCGTTAATTATTACATATCGGACAAGGGTAGCGCCCAGAAGGTGTGGTGTGTGCTTATGTTTACTTTCGAAAAACCGTGCCATTGCGATAGTACGACCTCGAACCGTTACCACCTTTTCCTTGGGGCTTGGGTGAGTCAGAATATTGCAATACCGCTTGAAGGCGATGGCGCACTAGAGCAGCCAGACAGTAACACCCCTGCTATTTCTAGCTCAAGGAAGCTATTCCAGACGAATGGCCCGGAGCGCCGAATGGAATAAGACTCCGTTTGTGTTATTTACTGTTTCCCTACCTCCGTGAGTCTGGGGCGAGTCACACTACTTACATACGCTGTACGCTGTAATGACCACACCCGTGGTGCCGTGACCAGGAGTACGAGGTGGCGAAGCGTGTACAGTCGTGCGATTTCGTGTGATTTCATTACAGCAATTTATCCGTCTAGATTCTAGATTCTAACACCACCTTGGTGGTTGTCCTTGTGGACAGATTCTAGCCAGTAGTCGAGCATTCAATGGCGTGCTGTCGATCTGTTTTAACATTTCTTTACGCGGTTACCATGTGTCATACGCTATTGCTCTCACGGTGATCCAGTTCCATGAGAACGCTAGCCGGAACGGAACCTGTTCTTGGCACGATGGACGATAACATCCATACAACCCAGTGATCGACCCAGAGTGAGGGAAATGAATTTTTAATTAAGAACAATTACTTCACGCGCTACGCCGTTCTGCTGGGTTGGATTTATCGGAGCAACTTGCTGAAAGACCGCACTGCCACCTGGATGGATTTCACGCTTAAAAAAAGAAAGAAAGAACATCATTACCCCGTCCCTAGACCGAACGATCGTGCTCGGTACCGTGTATGTAAAATCATTAATTAGCTTTCGGATCGTTCTTGAAGCGTTCGAACGTGTTTTTGCACCCAGCAACCAATTTTCAGCCAATGCAAATGTCGATCCGATCTATTTCGTGGTTTCGTGGAGGTCCATAAAAGCTCGCGTGAACGATCGACACGCAACTCAATCTCTGCCCGCACCGAAAAGCCCGTAACCAACCCGTAAGGACATTAAAAAAAAAGACGACGGGCAACCACAACGCGCAAAGCCTAACGAACTGACGTTTACGACCGCGGGGAGGACGGCGTGAACCGTACCGAGAAATTAACTTTACGATCAATTCCCGCAAACGCTTCCAAAGCGTATATTGTGGCGAACCATGCGCGCATCCGTTTTAGGGCACATAAAAGCTGCCGAAGTAAAGTGAAGTGTAGGAATAATGTTAACTGACGGTTTGTTGGCTACCCGTTGCCGGTACATACCGGAGGAACTGTGCGGAACGGCGCATGCTGTCACACATTCCGTCACGCCCAGCGGGATGGGATGACAAACTACGGGTTTTTTATGTGGTGCGCCACCAACAACAACATTAAATTAGATCAGATCGTTAAAAAAAACCCCACCGTCCAGCGTAAGAACGAAGAGACCCGGGGCACAGTTGGGTTATCAAATCTAAGGTCGGCTGACAAACATCTGCTTACGGTACGGGGCAGGTACGTGAAATATTTGACGATTCTGACTGATGCCTTGCAGCTTGATTTCATTGCTCACACATTACAGGCTGCTGGATCGTTACTTTAATGACCAAACTACATTTTAATGTTTCTTAAGAATGCTTTACAACTTGATCATTTGATACCGAATTTTTTAGGCGGCCAGTGCACCTCAGGAAGTCTTAGATCTGATGGTTTAAAATAGACTTCCCCTGCAGAGTGATCTATTACCGGTTTGGGACATTATTTGAGCTGCTTCTATCGCCTTGATTGGCATCTTTAATTACGAAACCCTTCTCAAACTGTTAGAATTCTTACACATTTCATTATCTTAAGGAGATTGTACAGGTTCTTGTAAACACATAAAAATTGAAACGTGTTGTAAAAATAATTGAGTACCTTTAGAAAACCCATTCGAATATCTTCGAATTACACTCAAAGCAGTAGAAGATACATAATTTTTAGGTCAATGTGTTAGATGGGAACAAAAACCTACCAGACCGGCAATCAACTCTGGTTCTTGTGAACATCTGGGTTCCTCCAGAATGCATTATTCAATGAAGCTTCGCTTCAACAAGATTACAGCGTATGCGAAACATATCATCAACCTGCAACAAAACACGAATGAAAGTGAAATTTTTAAATAATATGAAATTTCATACAGGTTTTCTTAACTCCACCACCAGACTTACCAGAACTTACCAGATGCTCTAGCGCAATGCACGAAATCAACTTCATCGAAGCATTTCTACCCAACCACAGCTCTAATTTGCCTTATCATCATTTGAGGGTGGATCGAACTTCCCTTCGCTTCGTCCCCGGGGCCACTGGACGCTCGTAAATCTGGTGGAAAATTGAAATTAGTCTCGATCAACCTTCGCGGTCTTTGCCGACCATGTGATATGATTGTTTGAATTTTTCCCACAACGGATTTGGGAATTCGGGAGTTCAGAAGAACCCCGTCACACACGCAAGATTGGTGGAAACTTTTCATTATCCACCATTAGTCGGGAGTTTTTTTTTTGTGGTGTCGCTCTTACCTCATTTCACATGTTCCGCACTGCTATCTGGTTCCGCGGGAAAGAACGGCTCCGTCCCTATCGGTGGCACACACGAACGAACGCACGCTCATCATCGCTAGATGAACCGATTAATCCGGATCATTCGCTGCCTTATTAGATTATTGGACACCCTCCGCTTCTTCGACTGCTGTTGCCGCGTTCCGAGGCCACCCTTCCGGATGTGGCTTAAAACGAAGGGAAGCCCAAAAAAAACAGGGGTTCCAAAACGAATTAGTTTCACCGTTTCGCTAAAAGTGGCTGCGTCATCGCTACTAATCATCGCCTTGCGGGAGACCACCAGCCACCAGAGGGCGCACGTAATCTTTTCTCTCTCGCTGCCGATATTCCGCTTACCTTTTTATTCTTTGAACCTCAAGAATCGAGTTGGCTTAGACCGTCGGTAAGAATGCCATCCAACGGCTACTATGATCAAAAATACCTTCTATTAGACGTTATGTGAGAAGGAAGAACTTATTTTGACAGTCGTCAATTGTTTTCAAAACTACAGTATTCTAAATTGTGCAGTTCTCGTGTTTTGTTGTGTTCTTTCATTTGGAATGACGACTCTAACGCCCACACCAGCGTCAGAAATCAACAAACTCATTGATGATGTGTTTGTCACCCAAGGAGCTGCCATCAATTGTACTGCCCTGCGCCGGCTACTGGAACAGCTCACGGCAGAAATTCAACCTGGGGATGCCGGCGCAATGATGGGACGTCCCTGTGGCTGCTGCTGCTCCACCAGCCGGGTAACGATCGGTGGCCGTACGTTGAAGAAAATCCCGAGCAGCACTGCAAAACCTATCGCCGCCCGACCGAGTACATCGAAAACGGGACCGGCTGGAAAGGGAGGAAAGGCCGATGCGGATAAGGAGCACGAGATGATACTGTCCAAACTGCAGGCCGTACAGACCATGCTGAAATCGATGCAGCAGAAGATTACCAAAATCGAGTCTCGCATTCCAAAATCACAATCGAACGTGTCGCTGGGCCGAGGGGGATCGGGAGGACGACAAACGTCTAAAGCTTCGAGCATACGGCTTGGAGGGAGCCGTGGTGGAAGTAAGGTTGCCGGGAAACACTTCCATGCAGCCGGTGGCGCATCCCGCTCCATGATGGGAGCATCAGGCCAGAGAAACGGTGTTTCGAAGGACGGCAATGAACTGTCGGCAAGCCAGCTGATGGCAGCTAATGAGAGGGCCACTGGAGAGTGCCTCTGTGCGACACGAAGGCGCATGAGAAACGATCAAACCAATAATCCAGCTAAATGAGAATATCTTTCAGAGATTTCAGTCTAGTAGGCTCTAGAAACATTGTTTTATTTGTGTTATATTTTTTCTATCGAACTTGAATTTGCGAAAAAAAATTGTCCTGTGGAGATCTTTTTTTAATTGTTTCCTTTTTACTGTTTTCACTTCGTTTTCTGAGAAGAAGGTTTGCATTATGGCTGAATCTTTTCCAAACGAGCTGGAAGGTTTGGTGGATGAGGCCATTATACTTCCAGACTGTGTCATCAACTGTACCGAGCTGAAGCGTTTGCTAATGTGTTTGGCGGAAGGGATGTCCAAAATTTCACAAAACATTGAAGATCTACGAGCAACAACCGATGAACGGTTCCAATCGCTGGAAGAATCGATTGTCGCGTCGAAAGAACCTGAAGAACAGGATGAGCCTGACGAGCCTGATGAACCTGTCCAGAAGGAACAAAAGCAATCGATTGTTGTACAGTGTGGAGTTGCTCTAGTTTCCGAACCAGAACAAACCGAATTACTAACTCAAGAGAACCTCTCAAAAACAGACAACTCGAAAGCACTACTCAAAGAAATCGACGTGCAAGCGACTCACTTCCGTGAGCAGGAATCGAAACTGTTCGCCGTCATTGGTGACCTAGAACAACGACTAGAGAAAGTGGAGCAGCTGTTCTACCAAAAGCTCGAGCATCTATCGAGCGAATTCGAACAGTTCCAGGTGTCGGTCGAGAGCAAGCAGACCAGCCTGGCGGAAGCAACGTCAACTGCGTCCATGCAGCAAACGGCCTGCACCAACGACCAAAGGAACAGGCTGGGAGAGTTTACTGACAAACTGGACGAACTGCAACGACAGATGGAGCTGCTTCTTAACCATCGCGATCAACTACCACTACGCATTGAGGCCCTACTGGAGGAGAAACTACGCGAAGGAGAGCTTAAGAGTTCCAGCAAGAAAAGTCTACAACCGGCACGGAAAGGTTCTGTCACTCCCGCGAAGTCTTTATCTCAAAGCCGTGTTGTGGCCGCTACGAGTCATCCAGCGATGGACACGCTAGACTGCCTTTCCTGTGACTCAAAGAATGTGGTCCAGCAGATGCGTAACGGAAGCTATATGGCACCGAGGACCTGCGCCAAACTAGCAGCAGTTGCGCGAAGACTGGACGAGTCGAAAGTCGTAACTAGAATGGTACCGGGAAATCGTTGGAGCCGGACATGCGGTGGGTCCTACACGGTCGTAAAACCAGATGAACGTGTCTTTCGGCAGGTGAACATGCAGTTCGGTAACAGAATTGCGGAACAAAGCTTGGAACGTGATTGTTAGGAGTTGTAGTGGAGATCAATAAACCATTGTGAAAATAACAACTTTTTCGATAACACTTCTTTTGAATCATATTTAGTCTACAGATGATAAGTGAGTCGATATTAACCGATGTACCTTTCTTTTCCCGCTTCCAGATGGTGGTGCCATTTCGATGACGACAACTACGTGAACGTGCCGCGGCTCGTGCGGATGCTGGATGACTACAGCCCAACGCAGGACTGGTACCTGGGCAAGCCGAGCATATCGTCTCCGCTCGAGATCTTTCTCGATAGTGTAAGTATTTGATTTGGATTTCGTTGAAACTATTTTGAAAGATATTGCTATTTGATTAGGTTAACAGCAATAGTAAGGCAACATCGTAGGATAGTAAGAAAAGCTCAGTTTATCAGCTCATAATCAGCCACCAAGATCGACTGTTTGTGACAGAGCTGGTTGATATTAAGTGGATCGTTTCATCAAATGTTAGTCCCACTGCGAGCTGCCTAACGCCAAACGGTGACCTAATAAATGATTTCTCACCGCCTGGTTATCGACTGATCGGAATTTCGAAGCACTGCACCATCAAAATCCAGTGGCAATCCAGGGTCAGATTCCATCAGAATTCATAATTATTCCAATGTGTTATTTAATGCCCCAGCCCACTCTCCGACGAGAACGGTCCCAGCAGAACGGCAAAGCATTGGCAAAGTGCTCCCGGTAGTTGTTTGGGATAACATCTCGTCCACGGCTAACCCCCCTGTGGAGAGTGGTACTGACCCAAGCGGTCAACAGACTGCTCTTCAGTGTGTCTCAGTTCGGGACAGTAACCAACCTGTTGCGCTGCCATCTGTTTTTGTAATGAAAGAGGCGACACCGCGATGTGTATCGATTTTCACCACCGGTTCCGTGAACGTCGCCAAGCCGGCCTTGGTAATCCACGACCTATCAGTCGCAAAAGTGGCAAAAATGATATAAAATTAAATAAGAATAAACAAATCACTACCGAAGAGGGACACGCACGGTACACCGCAGGCGGTCTCCACGAAAGATGGATAATCAGCATACGATGATTGAGAAATGAGGAACGGAGAAAGAGTGGCCACCCGATAAAGAACGGTGACATCTCGACGGTGGTAAGGTATGGCTCTCTTTTTCTCTCCATGGCACTGGCCGGGATCAATGGAAATCATTCCTAAAATCGACCCCATGCTGAGTTTATGAGGCGCTTCGTTCGATGCTCATATATGTGGGCCTTTGATGAGCTTCATAAATTAGCGAAGCTCGCAAACGAAGACGGAAAGCCAACTCCGGTGCTTCCAGCTCCGATGTCTAACGAACTTTCCGAGCTTGTTTCGTCTCAGCATCGTTCCGCGCACAGGTTTGCTTTGTCCTCCTGGAACGGAAAGAATTACACAAATGCGCTCGAAGGATAACAAATTAGACACATTTAGCAAACGAATGCTAATCGGGAGGACACACCGCTTTAGGGCTGATAGAAAATAGATCACACGATGGTTCGGCTCATTTGCCGCAACCGGTCCCGGCGTGGGGAAGAGTACAATTTATTGCATCATTTCCGTTTTTATGCGCGCGGGCGCGCACAGACTTAAGGTATCGTAAATTAAGGCTCTCTCTTTATGTGTGCTCCTTTCTTCGCCTAAACGTCCCACAACGTACGGTGCACACAGTGTCCCGGTGTATGATTTAACGTGGTCCGTTAATTTAACTATGAATTAATTCTCAATTTATCACACACCATTTGTTTTGGGGTGTTTTGCCCGTCTGGTCCCTCTTAAATCCTGCATACACTTGTTCCACTCTTGCTCTAAGCGAGTCGCACCTCATGCTCATACGTCACACACAACGTTGTTTTTTTTACTTAATGTCTTTAATTCGTCGGTGGGTAGGATTAGAATAAAAAATTACCACCCCAAAAACGGAACGCGCGAACTCAGTGGACAAAAACGACCACGTCCAACGTCTCCACCGGTCAAATTATAATCGATGATTTATTGGTTATGAAAATTATGGAACCATTGTCTAACGAAGCAGCCTAAAGAAATGACAACCTCAGCTCAGTGGCTTCTCTCCCACAGCGGCCGGAGCTACGCTTCCAAACTTGTCCTATCATCTAATGAGAGCTTCTGGACGTTCCCACTGTTTTGGTTTTTCTTCCCATTGAAACTTCACTTACCATTATGTTGTTCACTTGTTTTTATCACAAATAAATTCTCTCACTTCACTGCCGTTGTCTCAAGTTTTTTGTTCTCTGTGAATTGGAGGAATTGGATGTGATTGGGGAGAGAGAAAAAAAAACCCCGAAGTCATCAAACCCAAAGAAGCAACGAGACAGATCATGGAAATGTTGTCCAAAACGGACCTTCTCCCAAAAGACACAAATGGGTAATTCCAAGTGGCTTAGACTTTCTGAAGAGAAATTGAAGCTAATTGGATGTCACGGCGCATGTTTTTAATCACTTCCCCGGGCCGCATGATTGGATGAATTGGAGCTTGGGTGGGAAAGACCGTTCGATCATTGTGAAGAACGGCTAATTAAAAAACGTTGGCCTCGTTCTGGAGCTGCCGTGGTTGTGTACAGTGACGACTTTCTTTCGTCCAGACTACAGTTAATCATCGCCGTTCCTATTTTAGGCTCATCTTGGTGCTTATTTTAACCATCTTCTTGTGAAATTGATAACTCAGAGAAGGTTATCGATCTATCTAGAGGGGACGCCAGAAAACGTCAAGCCATCTCGAGGGGTTCAATAAAGATCCACCCGTAGCGCCTTCCTTTTTGCTCGTAATCAAATCGTGTGCCAGGTCTATTCCTTCCAAGCCACACTAAGCACTACGGAGCATATTGGAGAATTTTAATGATCCGCACGTCAGCGATTCGTTGTCGAATTAGATTTTTATGAGCTCTCTCCTCTTTTATTTTTCCTCCATATATGGCGGCGCCCTTTTCATGTTGGCAGCTCGCCATCTCGGGGCCTGAAGACGATGGCAATAGCCACAGCACGGTTTCACACCGTTGTAGTACCGCCGAAAAGGAAGGCTTCGCCCGCGTGTGCTTTCTTCCTGTTTCGCGCACCGGCCAGCGCCGGTACCGGTCATCGATCCCCGTGGTTTGGAAATGGAAATTAGCACCTCTTCCAAAACGGACACGAGCATCACTTGCAAGAACCTCGGGCGCTCGTGTGCTAGAGCGAAGCGAACCTAATTAACGGAATCAACCCTCTTAAATAGGCCGCGACGTATTGGATTATCACGGGGATGCGGGGATCCAAGGAGAATCTTTCCCGGGGTTTATTGTAGCGCTAAGCTCAGGGCGGCGTTTTGGAACCGATCATCATGATCGTAAGCCTCGCTAGAAGTCGCTAGTAGCACAGCCTCCGTTTTGGGTCGGCTCCTATAATGCGATTTCGTTCGATCGATTCGACAGAGTTGACGGATTGATCGTAAAAGTGTTGACGATCGAGAGATGGCTGGCACAGAGAAGCGGCAAGAATAAGGATATAGTCGTCCGTAAATTCTTGGTTGATTTTAATTGACTGATCACATCTTTTGGTGCACTATTTCGTCTTTCTAAGTCCAAACGCTCCTCTGGGATTGTTCTTGGACGGCAGTTATTCAACTTTGACGTTTGACCGGCTTGATCTGCATCAGTACGCTAAGCGCCCTTTCACCAGAACTACCTCACTGCAACGGTTCACCACAAATCACAGACACAAATTGCATGTTATTACCTCGCCCGGCACATTCTTCCGCGCAACAATTGGGCCAACCGGTACCGGGGAAGGGAGGAAAATTATGCCTTACAATTACTCGCACAAATCTTCGTCGTCGTCGTCGTCTCGCTATAGAGACTCCCGGGTGCTCTGCACCCGGGGATTTCTTCCTCACTGTCCCAGAAAACCTGTTGCGCAATAACGCAGCGCTAGTGCTTTGAAATTAAACATTTTCCGCGGCCGTCTGCGATTCATGGGCAGCCCTTTCTGCGCCTTTCTGCCATCACAAGCGAACGGTCGGTTTGATCCGGCCAGCCACTTGCTTTCCATTCCCGCTTTGTTGTTGGCCTAAGACGACTAGGCGGACCGGGCGGATGGGCGAAAAATCCCAGATCGCAACACAACGGATCGAGAGCTGAAAGTGGGCAATTGATTTTGACGTTTCCGACATCCATCATAATCGTGTGCGCGTGCGCTCGGGGAAGAATGCGGCGAATAAAGAGCAACTACGCTGCCCATTCCGTCAATCAGACAGCGCCCGTTTGCTGGTGCGTCCGTTGCCAGCGACCAATTATCGTAGCCGAGCCTTTGAGCCTGTGCGGAAGTAGC
The DNA here is from genome assembly GCA_000349105.1 of Anopheles epiroticus. Lineage (NCBI taxonomy): Eukaryota > Metazoa > Arthropoda > Insecta > Diptera > Culicidae > Anopheles > Anopheles epiroticus. The sequence goes on along the minus strand of KB670981.1, from coordinate 108,650 downwards.
CACCGATAGGCACAAACGAGCATCCGAGAGCTCACCATCGTCAAACAATCGTCATCCGGTTCCCCATTTGCTCATTATTTCCAAATCCGAGATCGAGATCGAGAGACAATTCTTGACGTCTAAAGTTCGATCTTTATTTCCAGCCTCCTCCAAACTGAACTGTTCGCTCTCGGCTGTAATTGATGGCATTGAAGCAGGAGGGCCGAGTTCATTTGTTTGCTTTACAAACCGGAAACACGTTTCGGGCGCTTCCAGACCATGATCAGATAAGAAAGGAACTTTTAATCTTCATTTTCCACCACGTTGGAGGGGTGGGACGACCAAATTGCGACGAAAAATTGCCTTCACTCAGTGGAACAGGGTAGCTGTCACAGATTTTGAGTCGAAATTGGATTATGAGGCAGAGGCTCAACGACCCAAGGGTTTGAAGTCCGGTAGCGAAATGTTTGTCGTTGCGACAAACAAACGAGCAACACTGGTCAGCGGGACACTTACAGCGCGTTTTGCATCTCCAAGCAGGGCAACAGGTCTATCTGCAATCTACGTCCGGCCATTGACACCCGTTCCCGACCGGAGGCTGTTGATTTGATCCATTAGTCATTCTGCTCACCGCCAGCCAGAGTGGTACAAGGGCGGATCCTGTCCTGTGCCCGCTCGAGATGTGTTGATCCTCGAGGGGTGAAGAGGTAATTTTGGCATTTTGAGCATGTCCCATACGCAAGATCTCACTCGTGAAGATTACGACACACCCTGCCCTGCCCTCTGGAGCCATTATGATGATGATCCGAATGCGTTCTCCCTCTCCCTCTCACCAATTCCTCGTTCGGAAGATTTGAGGAAAGCAATTTCAGGTCCGAACGTCGAAATGTGTCGCCAACAGCAAACTTTTGCGATCACGCACAGGAAGCGGAAGAGCAAGAAGGATATGAGTAATGACCTCACAAAACTCACGAACTCTTGACCAACGAGAGCGAGCTGTCCAATCGGCTCGGGATCACACTGGCGTAATTGTGAAATGAGATCGCTTGAAGGTGTCATTTTGCGTTTTTTTTTGCACGTTGCTCCGGGTAGCAACTGATCGACACGGTTCGATAGGAAGTTTTGGGCTGTACGTTTTCGGTAGCTAAATGTGCCTGGCAGCATCCAAACATGCTCAGCAGTGAGAAATGGCCCAACGTCATGCTAATGCGGAGTACGATGACTAATTGTACAGAGGAAAAGACTAGTCACACATACTTCGTCCGGCCTTAGGAGGACTCCAGTGGCAAGCAATTTCAGCAGTAATCCATCGATTGATTGAACAAATCAATCAAGCCGTCCAGACGGAGCCGTTGACGATTCTGCTGGTATAATCAACCTAAAAGACAATCCCATAGAGAGCCGCCTGCAGCAGCGACGTTCAATTCTTTACCAATCTAAGGCTTGTTTAATTCAATTAAAATGTCCCTCGTGCTCATGCGAGGGTAAGCCAGGCAGACATTTACATGCCGAAAATATGAAAAATGAACTCCACAATCTGTAGTGCTGGGATGGGTGAAGTTTGAACCAGGTTTCTGGATTCGGTTCCGGAATCGTATTGAGTTCTGGAACTAGAAATTAGTACTAAAATCTATTTCGGAGTTTCAATTGAAATCGGAACGGAAATTCTTTAAAATTTCAAAGACATAATTTTTATTCAGGTTGAAAATCTCCAATAAAATAACATAGTTTGAGCCATTATTTCAAGTCGTCTGCTGGGAAGAATAAAAGTTCCTGAAATTCCCCATTAATCAAACAGGGCAACATAAGCGTAAGGATTGCTGAAATTCTTGATTACTAAAAATAATTAGTAAACTTCCTGAAAACTTAAAAATGTACATGGCATCGTCAACTTATCAGCATATCATTCCGACATTAGCTGAATCCAGTTCTAAACAGAAGCGGGAATCGATTCCGGAATCATTTCACGACGTGCAATCGGAACCGGGTAGTTTTTTATCTCCAGCGCCCACCACTACACCACACTTCTCGCGTTGATTGACGGGTCGGGACCGTTGTCGTTCCTGTCGTCAGAAAACGATGACTGACAGTGTCCGGTTCGGTCAATTTAAACCGTTCCGAGCGCATGCGTTACACACGCGGTGCTTAACAGTTACGGGATGATCGCTTTTATAACTTCCTCTCAACCGATTTTGTGAGGACGAAGTGCATAAAGACAATGGCCAATTCTTGACGGAGCATTCCGCCGACCCGCACATTATGTCAACCCGGGAAAGGTGTGCTCGTAAATCATTGACCGAATTTGTATGCAACTTCAATGTCCCAATGTAAAAGGCCTTTCTTCGGCGCGCGCGCGCTCGTGCTCCTTTTTCCTTAAGTACACTTACTGGTTCACCGATTTTTAAACCTACCGGCCAATTTCAACGGCCCGATCCCAATGTTTGCTCTACCCTCTGGTGTCTCCTCGCGAAACTCACTCCCCTGCACATCGTCCTCATTCTCGCGCACATGACACACGACGGTTTATAGCTTTGTTTTATTTGACTTTGCCCAAACATCCCGCCGGAACCCGCAGCTCCCGGGAAGCCTCTCGAGCGGGTAAAGGCCTTCAAGATGACGAGGATGATGAGCTTCAACAAGAGCGCAGCTTCCCCGCAGCACACGCAAAGTCAAACAAACAAAGTCATCTGCGGTCTCTGCGGACGGACGTCGTGTGTGCGGAATCTCGCACACTGCTGCAGCACCACATCCACTGCAGCAGCACCTACCGGGCGAAATGATGAAGTGAATGATAAATAAACCCATACCGGACTGGTGGGCCGATTTTTGTAGGACGAACGAACACGCACAGTCAGTCACACGTCCTAGTAATGGACGGTCGAAAGGGAAGGGGGGGGGGGGGGCGTGAGAGTGAGGGAGCTTCTTCTTTTCTTTTGTGCAGTTTAAAAAACAAAAACATAAACGAACTAAAATAAATAATTCAACACACGCCACACCGCGCAACACGGTACTGAACGGGCAGCTCTCGTGGGCCCCACGAGTGCCCTTCTGAATGACTTTCGGAAGATGAGGAACTACTTCCCAGCTTCCCAGCTCGATGATGCTGCTGCTGCTGCACCCCGCGACACGAGATGACGAGACTGGGGCCGAGATTGCTCTTGCTCCTGCGACACTTTCATGCCGGACGACGGATCGGAACATATTGCTGCCCCTTTTGCGACACCGTATATGGGTGTGAGTGCGCAAAAATTATAATTCATCTCACAGACAAACACGCACAACGCAACACAAATGTGTAACAAAACTTTTCCACCACGCGCTCCAAGATCGCAGCACTGGGACGTTGGAAATACTGGTATCATGAATAAAGATCGCTCCAACGATCGATCAATCGAAAGCGTCCGGCACGTTTGTTGCTTCTTTATCGCTCAAGCGGGCGCAAAGAACGGCAAAGGGCGGACTGGAGTCATGATCGTCAGCGCCACAAGGCTTGCTTATAGCGTTAAAGTCAACCAAGAAACAAACCGATTTTTAGATATTTGGAGCTGTTGAGATCGGAACAGTCAAACCCAAATCCAAATAAGGGTAAAACATTTACAAGGAAAAGTAATTTCCAATGTGGGTTTCAACGATTTTGGTGGGAGAGATCTTAATCTGTCTTTTAAATCAGAAGTGATGATGACGAAATGATGATCAGTGGCGCAATTCGATTAGACTTGGGAAGAAACATTGTGGACATTTTACTGCTGTAAAATGGACAGCCGATGCACGAAGAATTCTCCGAAGAAACAAGTTTAGGTCATTATGAATTTGCCGATTTTAATTAATATATTTGTTGTTTTTACGGCGTGACCTCATCGATCAGTGCGATTCACTAGGCTTACCAAAGCTAGAACAGTTGATCTTAATAGGGATGTTAACAAAACATTACTCTTAGCCGTCTTAGGAAGCTCCAAAACAATGCTGAAGGTGTTGGACTGTCTCAAGAGAGCTAAGAATGATGCTTGATAGAGCTGATTTCAAAAGACCAAATATATGACAAAAAGTTGAAGAACTCAAACAACTCGAACTTTAACTTCATTGATAAGAACTAATAGAGCCTTACTCTTTGAATTGAAACAATTCAAATTTGCTTCTGCTTAAAGCACGCAAATATTTGCACGCCATTCAAAATGCACAAGCCTCGCCCCATGCGTCTCGAATCTTCAATCAGTCTCAATTGATTTGCCCAATCAACTCTCATCAGCGTAAAGTGTCTCGCTTCAGCCAAACGACCCTCGTCTAACCTCAATGTTTTTCCCCACCTATTTTCTTCTCTCCACAGACCAAAACCTCAACGGAAGTGAACAAGAAGGTATCGTTCTGGTTCGCCACCGGCGGTGCCGGGTTCTGCGTAAGCCGCGCGCTCGCACTGAAGATGATGCCGATCGCTGCCAGCGGGAAGTTTGTCGCGATCGGTGATAAGATCCGCTTCCCCGATGACGTCACGATGGGCTTTCTAATTGGTAAGTTACTGAAGATCGCACAAGACGCATTTGCAGCGATTAACACTGCTCGTCTTTTTGCTCCCTCCCTTCCAGAGCACATCCTGAAGGTGCCGCTTACCGTGATCGATGCGTTCCACTCGCACCTGGAACCGATGGAGTTCATCCGGCCGGAAACGTTCCACGATCAGGTGTCCTTCAGCTACGCCCGCATGCGCAACGAGTGGAACGTGGTGAAGGTGGACGGTGGGTTCGATCTGAAGACGGACCCGAAACGGATATACTCGCTCCACTGCTATCTCTATCCGTTCTTCAGCATCTGTCCCAAGTCGATAAGGCGACGATGATGCTGCTGGGACGGCGCAGCACGACACTCTCAAACACGCCATAGCACAGTCACAGTCGTCGACGGAGCCACAAATGAACAAACGAACAAGCAGTTAGAGCCAAATCAAAGGATTAAGATTGCGCGAAACAAAAAAAGGGCGCAAAAGGGTGGGGGACAACCAAGCAATCAACCCACTGGTTCCTGGTGTGCCGGAGGGACGTGATTTTTGTAGGAACAAGGCAGCAATGCGTATACTATTATACTTTCAACAATTAACTGTGATCGAGAAAAAAAAGCAGATAAAACAGATGAAAGAGAAAGGGAAGTAAAGAGTAAAGAATCAAAGGCAATAGGAAGAGGCAGGGGTAGGTGTAAGAAAACGATTTAAAAATAGTTAAGGAGAGCAACATAAACGATAACAATGATGGGAGACATGTAAAACTACAAAACAAGACAAAAGAAATTGCTAAAATGTGGTTAAAAAGACCAGGAAACAGTAGGTGAAGTATATTTATCTTGTACAGTTGATAAGAAATGATGAAAGCCACTAGCTCCCAACCACCAGAAAATAGAAAAAAAAAGTAGAGCATTGGGGACTAAATGAATGAACAAGTTAAAACAAGTGTTAGACAGAGCAGAATACGTATAATACACTGCAAAACCAACCAACAAACCAAGCGCTGGGTAAAAAGGAGGATCGCTTAACGCAGTTCCTTTCCGTTACACAGCCATGTGCTGACTAATTGGATCGACGCAATCGCCTCCCGTCGAGCACGATCGATTATCAGTCTAGTCTTCAGCGTGTAGATAGAAGCTTAAGGAGCACAATACCGGTGAGCTTCCATGAGCGAGCAGCGGGAAAGAAGGGTGATTAGAAATCATGCTCCTTCTTTGCGGTGCATTTGTTTTGTTTCTAGCGGTTAGTCGAAAAGTCGTGTACATATTTCACCACTACGTTTAGAGCGGCGAGAGTTGCTAGAAAGCTATGTTGTTGGCGAAACATGCAAACACCGTCAAATTGTCGATAGGTAGGAAGGTAAGTAGGTGCTAGATGTAGTTTGAAGCACAGGCAGGGGGTTTAAAAAAAGAAACGGTAAAGGACGGAGGACCGTGTGTATAGTGCAAGGTATGTTAGGACGGTACACATTCTGTATAGAAATTGTTCAAAACAAGTTGAAAGCGTTAAATAAAAAGAAACGGTGATATCAAAATGTACGAAAAACGGTGTGATTTTTATTTTCTTTGAAGAAGTTTAAATTCCGAATCTTATCAAATTGCTGACTGGAAAGAAAATTTCAAACAAATTCATCGGTAAGCATAGCTGTTCTTTAGGGGATTTAATTTCAATCGTTTAACAAATAGGCTCTATGCTTCGTTCGCCCCTGAATCTGCGCAACCACGAGCATGTAAATGATAAATTAAAAAAGGAAATAAGGAGTTTTAACAGTACAGCTCAATTGTTTCTGCTGTCTTTTATTTAAATTTCAAAGACTCATATTGATACACACATAGATGTTTCACGTGAAAGGACGTGTGTCCATGTGCAATTTGAGTTATTCGGTGGCTACAAAACAATCCGATAAAAAACACAAACATAGAATCCACGGAGAGGATAAAGGGCGATCCAGCAAGATATACTATTAAGTGACTTCTTCTCCTTGGCGTAACGACCTACTCGGGCATGTCTACCATTTCCGACTATGCGAACCTAATTAAATACCACGTATTGCGATAGTTAATTATTACAATGGGAGAACAGCCAGGAAGGGATTCGAACCCTGGGTGCTGTGAGGTGTAATTACCGACGCAGTAGTCGTCTCCACCACCAGACCGCACTGTAAAGTAACTAGTGAATTAGCACATAGTCACTCCACAGGAGGTGACGGTACCTTTTTCCCTTAGTTTGTACCATCCATTTGAAAAAAAAGTTATTTTAAAGTATTTCAGAAATGTACAGAATACATACAGAATACAACACCTTAGAAAATGATCCCTTTTATTTTTTTTTTAGGTAAGCTTTCGATCACGACACTGCATGGAGTCGAGAAGTATTCTAGTGTTTAAATCCCATGAGCTGCTTAGTCCGCTTCCTTGGCCAAGTGTCACGATGAATCTCACATAATCCCTATCTGTACTTTTTGTAGATATCCTCTCTGTTGTATAGGATTGGTAAAAAGGTAAGCTTTTGAGCTGATTTATAGAATTCGACCAGAACCTCGTGGTGTGTAGAAATAAGTATTCAAAAGGAAAGTTATTGTTTTATTACAGAACTTTATGAAAATGTCCTTCTGAACAATCGACAGGTTTTCCAGGTGCTATCATTTGCTATCCAATATCTCTTGGAACTAGTTTTGCTATAGAATCAAACTTACAATGTTCAAAAACCTTCTATTCTTTATTTTTTCCCAAATCCTCGAAAATCCTCGAATTGCCGTGACGACATTTGCACATCACTATGCTTTAACCGCCTGATTGTATGCAAATCACAGCACACGTTCTGTACCCTTCCGAAAAAGTTGTTGTGATGTTCGTAATGACCAAAACTGATGAATAAATTTTATTAGTTATTTTTCAATATCAACGAAGTACAATTCTAATAAAAAGGTAAGTGAAATAGAATACAAAACGCTTTTCGAGGCTATCACGGCTGCCAGTCGTGCATACTTTCCGGGATTTTTCAACACACCCAAGGCGAGAGGGAGATGGATAGTACAAAAGTGAGCGAGAGGCAGTAGTCCCACCGTCGCAGCGTGTAGCACGTGTGGAAATGTCATTCCGTTTGTTTACAAAAAGCCGAATAAAAAACATAAAAGCTGCTAAACCATCAACATTTTGTAGGCTTCGCGATGGAAAATAGTAATGCAGCACCAACCACATCTCCCTCGTGCAATATCGACAAAAGGCCACTGAATCAAACGTACATTACAGCATGGCGTGATAAGTAAGTAAAAAATAAACAGTTCTCCTCATATTGTTTAGGTGTCTCTTACAAAGATCTCCTTCTTTCCCGCAACAGGGCCGAGTTCCAATCGGTGTACGACAAGATATTCAACTCCCCGTCGGACGATGTCGAATCGAGGGAGGAAGCGCTCCAGTGGCTCAAGATGTGGCGTGCCCGGTCGATGCGGGACTACCCGATCTGCGTTCGCTGCACGTTTCAAATACTCGAGGCGCAGGTGTTTGATTTGCGCAGCCAGCGAGAAGGGGAGGCAACCAATGCGATGGAGATTAAAAACATCTACGCCGGTGCCTTTACCCGGTTCATCAACTTTATCACCGAGATTGGCGGCCCGCGCAAGAAAACCATTGCCGATTCGGTGAGGGAAATCGGTATCGAAACTTACCTGGTCGAGTTGCGGCATCTGTGCGCGCATCGGTCCGTTTCCATCTCGATCGATGTGTTCCGCCGGTCGGCACAGTACTGTATGGATTGGTTAAAGAGCGCCTACTGGCAGCGGGAGCTTGCCGGGATGCAACCGGTTACCCCGGAAACGCTGAAGCAGTGCTACACAGAGGTGCTCCAGTTGACGGAGCTTGGTCTCATCCTGCGCAAGTACGATGCGGTGACGGCTGCAAGGGTACGGAAAGCAGACACGCTGAAAATGGCCATCGCCCAGGTGCCTCTCGAAAAGGAAGAGATAAAGATGCTGGAGCTCCTTTCCAAGAAACGTGTTTACGTACGGCTCACCGTACTTTCGAAGCAAGTAACAGGAATGATACTGGAACTGAAGCAACCACCAACCCAGTCGGCCGCTAATGCCGTTAGCCAGGCAGTAATTGACAATTGTAAACGAATGTTTGAGGATGCCGCCCGGCACGGTGAGGATGGGACAGTACCGCTCGGGAAAATACACAGCGAACTGTTCCGCGTGCTCGCGGTCAAGGGCTACATACAGACGCTCTTCGAGAAGTTGATAGAGATTTGTGAGCAGGAAAAAAGCGTACCGGATCAGAACGACCCCCGACCGGGGGCAATGTTTTGGGCACATCGGATAGTGTTTGGATTTTTGCTGCTAAAAGAGCTAAAAAAGGCATCGCGAACGTGGCCCCCGGAATCGGAGGCACGAGTTGGTGGTGGGGCTGATGCAAACGCGAACCGCGTGATGGAGTGGTACCAGCAGCGGTTGAATTCGGAAACCGATCAGCATCTCATTCTTTCCCTTTCCGTCGACTGTCCGTACCATATGAAGCTCACCCGGGCGTACGTGCTGGCACGATTGACGGCGATGAACGAGTACACGAAGGATATTGTACCGATGTGGGTAAACCACCGGGAGAAGCACTGTCACAGACACAATTAAATCCTCATTTTTCTCTTGCTTCCATTTCTAGGCTTCTACACTTAATAGAGCCCCCGCTGACGTCGACGGAACTGCAAAAGATAAACAAACTTACGCAGGTTTACAGCTCGGACGTAATATTTCCTTCAACGGGGAAGAAAGATACGCCGGCAAAGCAAAACGGTTCCACGGATAAGGTTTACACAGCGGACGATCTACTGGAAGAGGTTGCAAGAAAGCGAACGAGCTCTAAACCGGAAGAAGAAGGGGAGACGATCCCTTTCAAGAAAGGGAAGCGGTTTGGGCCGTGGACGGTTCCGGAGGAGGATGTTGACTGGAGCTGCTATCCACTCGGGACGTGTCCCATGTAACTGAACGGCTCATCAAATTTACCTGCAAAAAGAGTAAAATAAAAAATAAGTTGCACTAAAGATGCCCAAATACTGGAATTCAAATCCAAACGTCTAAATTAAAAATGACATTCCGGTCCGTTCGCTTTCTTTCTACTACCTGTCACCTTGCGTTTTACCATCACGTTAGCCATGACGCTAGTGCACACATTCGAACCTCAACGCCCACAACCGCGCTGCAACTATGGGTAACCCACGGAAATTCCTCCGCTTTTCCAGCCATTCTACAGCACCACAGGGTAAGAAAACTCTCAATTCTTTCTCGTTCCAAAATCACATAATATTCTGCTTTTCTTTTTGGAAAAAAAAACAGATAACCAGTCCAACAACAACTACGCATCGCACATGCTGGAAGTGTCCGTGGCGCAGATATGCTTGACAATGGGCTGGCAAAAGGCAAAGCCCACTGCGCTCCACTACCTAGCCTGCCTGCTCGAGCGCTACGTGCGCAAAATAGCGTACCTTACCATGCGCACGGCGGAGCTGAACAATCGCACCGTGGCCAATATGGAGGATGTTGGGTTCGCATTCGCGTATCTTCAAATCGATATGGACCAGATGGCGGAGTACTATCGGGAGGTGCCGGAAAACCCGCTGCCGTACGAGGTTCCGTACGTCACGATACCGAACAGTGGTTGTACAGCGGTGCTGCCAAAGTTTACCCTCTCGGGTGAGAATTTGGGCCGAAAGCGCAAACTGAAGACAAAGCCGATTGAAAAAGCAATCCAAAAGCATTAAACGCACAATTCGTACGTTTTGATCCCACATTGTGCATTCTGTGTATTTTAGCTTATTCTTACGTACAATAAACGAATTTCCTTTGTACTATACACCAGAGTGAAGTCGTTGATGCGTCATCAACCATTCCCGGCATGTGCCTGCCATACCCGGGACTGAAGCACGTGCAGTATGCCGCGCAGTATGTCGTTCTTGCACTCGATGCCACGCTGTATCTCCCGCAGTGTGTCCAACTTTTCGCGCTCGATCAGCAACCGTTCCTGCTCGTACGTGCTGAGCCGCCGGAAGCGCTTCCGATGCGGTGCTTCCTCCGTCTCGTCCACCTGGTCCTCTACCAACTCTTCCTCCTCCTCGTGTTCCTCCACCAGCTGCTCGCCCTGTAGCTCCTGCAGCTCCTCATCTTCCTCATCAGCCTCTACCCGCTCCTCTTGGATGTGTTCTTCCTGCTCCAGCTTTGCTTCCCCAACCGTTTCTTCTACGGCCGGTTGGGTAGGAATTTCCAGCTCCTCACCCATCGGGAACACGCTCATAAGGGTGTCGGTAAAGTCTTCCTGCCCCACGGACGCCGTTGCAGAGAGGTGCGCGTGTGCAGCTACCACGTGCTGACCGGCATGTTCGGTATGGTGATGCGCGTTTATGTGATGATCGTGTTTGTGATGGTGATGGTGCGGCTGCTGATGCTGATGAAGATGAGCGGGAGGTGGTGGATCGACATAACCGTGCGCCGGAATACCGGGATCGTCCAGTATTTGTTGAAACTTTTCAAAGTATGCCCACTTGGGACGGTTACTAATCTGGCCAGTAATTGCTTGCTGTTGCATTTTGGCTCGCACCTACAAGTGGAAAACCAATCGTCGATAAATAATAAACCTTTTTACGCAAAACCACATACTACTTACCTGCTCAAACGTTTGCTTGAGATTTCGAAACTTTTTGTACGCAACGTCCCACTCGAGATCGTACGCGTAGATCTTCTTAAACTTCATGCTGATCTCCGCCCACAGGTCCTTCTTTTTGTGCTTGCGATCCTTAAACTTGTCCTTCAGCAGATCGTACTCGTGCAGCAACAACAGGCAGCGCTCGTGCGTCCATTTGAAATCGTGCGGTTGGCCGTGGTGACGGTGGTGATGCTGTCGGTGGAGGTGCTGCGGAAGCAAATGATGGTGCGCTGTATTGTGACCGCCGAGCAGCAGCAGCGCGGCGGTGGACGTGTCGGTCACGGGTACTGACGCTACCGCTACCGACGCTTCCTCCTCCTCCTCCATGGTGTGGCGGATCGTCGTCGTCGTCGGCAGCACCAAAATAAAGCAAAATCTGCAAAAACGATGCAGATTTCCAGCACAACACAGCACAACACAGCAGAAGTCTGCTGTGCTTTTGACAGCAGCTGTGACGAGAAAGAGAGGGAGCGAAAAGAGCAGGGCCGCAGCAAGCACACATCTAGTAGCCATCGTTTGCACTAGAGAGCGCTAGTTGCAGTGCAGGATATTTAAATTGTACGTTTTTTCGTCAACTAAAAAGAATACAATCTTATTTATCGGCAACAAGGATATTGATGGCAGCAAACAAAAGATTTATTGTATTTTTAATACCAATTTGCTGTCTCTTTTGCTGTGAAAAGACACAGCAAACAAAATAAAGGCTGTTCAGTCGTTATCAGCTCATTGTAAAACAGCCTTGTGTCTTTTGGTGACCGGGCGACTAATCAATTCTTGAACGATGCTACCAGAATAGTATATCTTTTGACTTTTTTGTGTCAACGAGATCTTATTAATGTTACCCGTATCGTGTTTAATTATATCCAAGAGCTCGCTGTTGGTATTTTGCATGTCAAAGTCTACGTTTTTGAAACATAAAATATAAGATTAATTCATCTTCATAAAGAAATTCATCTAGAAGAAGGTGCTTGATGAAGAAACTAAACGGTTATGTAGTGTAGAATAATGGCATTCTATATAAGAAGCTATTGAGGCACTAACACTCCCATTGATGCAGCCACCTGTGTCATCGTGTTCGCTGGATTGAGTGAGAAAAATAGACCCAACAAGGCCCGCAAAGAATGCTTATATTCAGACGTTTCAAATTCAACAAACAACGACATATGCTTCAATCATAATCCATTTATTTTCTGTGTATCTTTTTTGTAAACGAAACCTTAACATATACAGGTATTATTAGTTAAGATACCAATATAATATAATTCATATATATGTATATAGATAATTAATTTATACCAATTGTGGTTTGCCTTCTCTCTTTACTACTCGCTCTCTCGCTCTCTCTCTCTCTGTCTCTCCTCTTTTGTATGGTTACTTTGATGATGTTGCGCGAACTTCATCAATTATCCACACTTTACACCTTCTTCAACAGTTCCTTTTTTCTCTTTATATTTTATAATCAATCATAATCAGCTGTATCTGCTTTCTTCATCCCATTTTCCTTTTCTGTAAGTGGTGTTTGCTGTGTTGTAATGTTAATGGGGGCGAAATTTGTGGTTTGATTTGTTTCCTTTCTTGTTTTCTATTTTTACAATTACCCACGCTCACTAAATGGTGCTTACATTCTCTTGGGAGAAGACTTCACTTTCCAGTCGCCATTACTTCACACACACACTTAAAAAAACTCTGGTTTAGCTATGTGAGTTACTTTTTAATGTCGAAAAAATCTAACTGAGAATTATATTTTGACCATTCTGCTCCTTCTTTAACTTCCACTTCCGTTACCTTCTTTTTTGTTCATGTTTGTAATTTTGTTTGTTTGTTTCTTTTTTTTTCTTCTGTTTTGCTTTCTACATAGTTAAAGTACAAATTTGGCCTAACAAATGATCTCTTTTGTAACCTTTACTCCCTACTCTTTTGTTTAGCAAAATCTGCTTTGAGTCTCTTTCCTACACACGTACGGAGGTTCCATTCTATCTTTTTTTTACATTTCTACCGGATCTCGTATGAGTACGATTCTATATTTTACTAGCATTCTTTTCCACACTCTATTTATACAGCTACACTTTCTTCCGTTTCTAATACAATTTTATCCCTTTTTGAGATGATGTTTCCCCTTTTTTTCGTCTTTCTTTGTTCCCCGATCCCACATCATTTCGCTCTTGTTTCTTCTGCCTGAGAGCCTCGCGTATCAGAAAGAGAGGTTTTACAGTAACGTCTTTTGTACAGTACATTTGATTTTGCGTGTGTGCATTTGCTTTGCTTCATTAATAATGTTAACTGCTCCCTTACGCTTTACATTTGTTATTTAATGTTTTGTTATGTGTGTTGTGGGTGTGATGGAGGTCAGTGTAATTAATTTTAGTAATTCACTACTTAAAAACGTTTCACTACTAAATGTTGTTTGTTTTTTTTTTTGTATGTGCATTCAATACCATCCTCGCGCTTCTTCTGCGCTTTACCTTGCACTACGCATTTGTTAAACTACTTAACGACTATGATGATATCGCTACCAGGAGTGGGGCATTCATATGTACACGTTTCTATAATTTATGTGCATCCATTCTCCCGAGAACGGATCGTCGGAAGAGGGCAGGGGTAGTGTTCATTAATTATTATCAATTTCTACACACTGTGTGATTTGTTTGCAGAGCGGGTTTTCTCCTTTGTTCTTTATCAAACTACTATATAAGGCCTTTGTGGGGCCCCTAATTTTCCTTTTCTCTTTTCCCACACCTAGCATTATAATTGCAGCGACAGAGGTGCGAGCATAATACGCGTTTTCCTTCCTCAAAAGGACAAAACAGCGCTTGCCACCCTTGCCCTGTCGCTTGAGAGCAGAGAGGTAAAATGGGGAAATTGGTTTCTCTTTGTCTGTCTGTACCGCGTTACACACATTTAAGATTAGGTGGTGGTGGTCGTGGTGATACGATAGAAGAGTATATAAATATAAGGTATCAAATAAATAATTTCACAACAACACACACTATCCGGCTCCATTTGCTTCAGCCCTATCCTGGTGTGTGTCTGTACGTTCCGGAACATACGAGAGGCAGCAAAACCTGCCAACAGTACGTTCAACTTTGTTCAACATACAAAAACATACATCCACAGCGCGGACAGCAGAGCACGGGCTGGTCCGAGAGTGTTGTGTGTAGCAATGCATTTAAATATCTCTTAAAAATTACTGATCCTTACAAATCTTTTAAATCACGACGAACCGTGATCGAGTGTGAGTAATGAGAGTGAGTGCGCTTTTTGTTGCGACCAGTTTATCATTTTTTGGGTTAGCGCAGAAATTACGAACCGAGGCTAGTTCTCGTTCTCGTGTGCCACCAACAACATCATCTTGCTTCTATACTTCTTTTACAAAACATTGTTTGCTAATAGTTTACTATCTCTACTCTGCTAGAGAAATATGATTCCTCTCATCCTGTTTTCGAGCTGTTATAAATGATGGTGATCATGATGATGATCATTGGTGATATTCTTAATCCCGATGGAACGTTACTTTGAGTATGCGAGAATTGAAAAGGCTTAAAATAGACTACGCAGTAAATCTCTTCTACTCCGCTCTATAAATCCCTTTTCGTTTTTGCTCCTTCTTCGTCTGAATTTTGCCGCATTAAAGAATTTGTCTTAGGCTACGCTCTAGCTCTCTTTGTCCAGTTCTTTTACACGCATCAAACTTTAAAACATTATTCTGTGCACATTCTATGTTGGTGTTCGATTCAACACCCGCCAGCGCTAAGGAGGTTTTGTGTTGCCACTCGTGGAAGAAGTGTTTAAGTAATATTTTAACAACTAAAATCAGGTTCATTTTGCATACAAAACGGCTGTTGGAGAAAGTCGGGATGGAAAGCAACCTACTATTCAACACTGGACCCTTTTACTCTATATATGTCTATTAGGAATTAGGCTAGTTCGGGTTGCTTTGTGAAACTGTATCCTGCCTTTGCATCTGGTGTTTGAAAAGTGAATTGTTGTTTCCCTTACGCATTAAACTATCGCTCGTATGGTTGGTTGGTTTGTTTTGTTTGTTTCCATTGTGTGTTACAGTTAATATTAGCTATCGCTTACGAACTATCCTTTATCTATTTTCTTTACACCTGGCAGTTGTTGCCCGTTCGCCTTCGTTTGCTCCTGCCTGAAAGTTGAATTAAATTACCTGGCTTTATCATACACCTTTTGATCCCTGCCTGGCGAGTGCAGCACACCACACATCTCTTCGCGAAAGGCTTGAGAAAATTACACTATCCATTGCTTGATAATTGCAAAACGCTTTCTGGTTAGTGACCCTCTCTTTTACCACCACCGCCCTTTATCGCACTAAACATTTTCAACTGTAATAAATTAGACGCTGTACACGATCCACTTGAAACATTGGGACTATTAGCAACCATTTCCAAACGGACAATGTTGCTGCACAATTGACATTTTCGCATCCGTGTAATGGATGAACAAACGCTGGTCGACGGTTTTGGCGTGTTTGTGGCGATGTTTTCATTCTTTTCCGCCCGCGCCCAAAGAACAATGAAAGAAAAGAGTGCATTAAAAAAAAAAAAGAATGAAAATCTGTCTCCTTCTCTGCCAGTTCATTAGCTACGAGTCCTTCCTACTTTGGTTATTGCCACAATAAATGTATCTAGGTTGTTTATTTATCGCTGCTTTTCTTTGCTTTTCGCTCATGAATCAGACTTTGAGGGGATGCAATGTGAAAATTTAGCCTTAATGATGTATGCTAAATGCTTTCGTGCATTTCTTGAAACCGATTATTCGTCGGGAAGAGGAGCGCAAAATGTAAAGAAAACAACTTTTCTGAAGAAAATTGACTATTTATCCTCTCAACAGCTGTTGCCAAGAAATATAGAAAAATAATAATAATAAAACCACAGTAAAAAATGATAGTAAAACATCATACTAAAACACAATAATTTCAAGAAATAATAAATAGTTTAGAAGCACACCATGCATCGTACGCAAGGGTTGAGTCGTGTGACAATAACACAATTGTCTATTTAAAATTCTTCCACAAGGAAGAAATTACAAAGGTAAGAATGGTCCATTGACGGTGATGCTGGGCTCATACAGCGATAAGCCCTCTTTAAAAATGAGCCGAAATTTAATTATCTACAGCCTCATAAAAACAGTCTCTTAAAATCGGAAAAATTGCACAAGAAAAAAAATAAAATGAAATATTGCCATGAGGAAAGAAGAAAAGAAGGAGGAAAGGAAAAGCCTTGAATTAAAAAAATCTCATAAACCTTTGTGGTGACACACAAATACACACATACACATCGTTAAGTAAGTTAAAAACGAAGCTAGAACTGTAATGAAACACATTTCGTGGATCTTTTTCTTGCTGCCTTGAAGATAACTTTGTTTCATTTCCACTCGGCATGGAGACTGTTTATAGGGCGCGGGAGGCGGTGCGGTACTCATTCGGGCGGGAGTATAGGGAAGGGTGGCGCCTGTTCCTTTCGCGTTCTCTTTACTTTTATCTAATATCACAGACAGATAAAGACCGTCGGGGATTAAGAAAATCAAGGGTCAGAGTGATCGAAAAGAAATGTGTCGAGTTGGTTCCTTTCTCGTTCCGATTGTGTTGAGCATCTTACTGAGAAGATAGCGTCGATGATGATGATACTAATGCTGCGCTGATTATGCCATCGTGGAATGCTGTTTACGCCAGAGCGGCCGTCATGTGGTACAGTTGCATTAGCACTTGCACGTGTATCGGCAAACAGGAAAGGCGATCGTGCGTGTTCGAATCCATCGCCAACCAGGAAAGCAGATTGTAGCCCTCGAGCACGTACCGCAACACGTCGGCCGTAATGTTCGAATCGAGCGGATGCTCGGTGGACGATTGGTTCTGCTGTAACGGATCGTCCGTGTTCTGCAGGATGGTGGGACTGTGCAAGTGCAGCGCCGTTCGCAGAAACACTGGACACACATTTTCCATGTGCGGACAGGACGACCAGAACCATTCCGGCATGCGACCGGTCGGGGCCGTTGATACGAGGTACCCAATGGCTAGTGGTTGCTGCAGTACCAAACCAACCTGTGCAATAAGACGAATGATGATCAAGTGCATTAGATTCATGTTTCTTCTTTATACGACAGAATCTTAAGGAAAGGTACTTACCTCTTCCGAATCTTGCGACCCGTAACCATCACGGGATCCAGCACCCTTGGAACCACTTTCGCCGGGGCTCTGCTGGTTACCTTCAAACTGTGACGGGCTTCCCGGTCGCGAATGAGGCATGTTGATTTGCTGCATGGGTAGGTCATCTAAAAGAGCGAGAATTCGCGTTAAAAAGATTTTCTCTGATAAAAAATCTGCCTTTACTTACCCCAACACTTGAACACGTCCATCATGTTGATACCATCGTCATCATCCTCCCCATCCATGATCACCATGTTGAGATCCTCACCCAGATCCAACTCTCCAATCACGTTGAACGACGCTTGGGCAGACTGTAGAAGAAAAAGAAACCCAAATCCCCATATAAATGATAAGTTCATCGAGCAATTACACACAACACACTCTACCTGTGCTTTGGCACTGGTCGGAAACACCAGTATGTGCGTGCAGGTTGCATCCTGTGGTGTCGAGAGCGGCGACTGCATCGATCGCTGACTGAACCGTTCGTCCGGCGTAAACTGATCCGACATGACGCGCAGATCCGAATCCGGCTCGAGCGTCACCAAGCATGCGCTCAGTATGCTCGGCACGGCAATCGGATGCATCAACGAACACTGCTCACAAATATCCTTCAGATGCTTGGACGCACGCTGCAGGTTCGGTTTGCTCAGCAGCCAACTCCAACCCTTCAGCTCACCGTGCCCGATCCGTCCGATGCGCCCCACAACCAAACGCCACGGTTGCACCGTCTGCGAGATCAGCCCCAGGATGAAATCCATCAGCTTCTGCAGACCGTACCGGCGGGCCGAGGCACGCTTTCGCCGACCGCGATTGGGAATGTCGATGTTGATGGTGACCGTTTCCAGGAACTCGCCCCGATCGTCGGTTGCGACCGCTAGCAACCAGCTCTGGTCCTCGCTCAGACAGTAGCTACAGTACATGATGGAGCACTGTTGCTTTAAGCTCGTCTTGCCGAACGATTCCGTGTTTTCGCTCTTCTCGCCCGACCTTGCCAGCACGTACGGTGGTGTGTACAGCCGGTACGGGACGCGATTCTTGTCGTCCTTGCGCTTGATGAACTGTTCCGCATTGGCGGCCGTACCGAACCCGGTCAAGCTTTTTACCGTGTTCATGTGCGCGAGGTACTTGCGGCTCTGGGAGAACACACTCAGTGCAAGGCAGCGCATATGGTCGCTTAATCGCAATCGGTTGCGATTGCGTCCGAGCTCAAGGATGCTTTCCAGCGAGATGATCTGGAGGGAGGAAAGAAATGAAAACAAGTGTAAAGAAGAGATTGCTTGAAAAATTCAAAAGTGAAAGCATACCTGTACACTAATATTGCTACGTATCGAGTCCGGAACCGAATTCAGGATGTTGGAATAGCACCGCAGCAACGAGAGGCAAGCCAACCGTTCCACGTCTGGCGAATCGTTGCCACAGGTAAACGGTTCCACGATGTACAGCACGATATGTGGCGGGTCCTTTCCATCGTCATCGATCCGCATTCCGTCGGCGGGACTGGCGGAGGAGGTATTCAACTGATTTTCCGAGTCTATGAGTAGGAAAGAAAATCAATTAGCACAGATCCATAAAACACAGGAAAAAGTCTACATTTTCGCAACTTACCGTGATCAAACTTGGGAGTGTTCGGTGCCTTATCGCCGGGTTGCGACGAGTCTGGTGTGCTCGGTGGTGGTGGTGGCATCGGACTCTGTCCCGGTCCGTCATTGCGATTCTGTCCCATCGTATTGCCACCTGGCTGACCCATCGATCCACCACCAAGCGAAGACGAAGCACCACCACCAAGCGAAGACGATCCCGAAGACGACGCATGACTTTCCGGTGGATCAAGAAGACTCTTGTCCGACGGTACCTTCGATAGGTATGGAGCTAGCTGCTGCTGGCACGTCTGAGCGTACAGTCGCAACAGCTCGTTCAACCCGGTCGACGAAGAGGTAGAGGAGGAACCGGTACCATTTTTGCGCTGCTGCTGATCCACGCCCATGTTGGTGAACCACTCGTCAAGGTTGGAGTTTTGCGTTTCCTTCAGCACCCGCTGGCTGCCGACGCGCAGTATACCATCCCAGCCCTTGATCGGTGTGTGCCGGCCCAGCTTGCACATTTCGTACGTGGTACTCAGCTCCTTGAAGTAAGTCCGCACCTTCGCCACCACATAATCGTTGTCCGGTACGATCGCAACGTACGCTACGTCCCGCGGATACGAGTACGGTTCGAGTAGCAGCTTGTCCCAGTAGTGCAGCGCGTACGGCGCTAGCGAAAGCCAATCCTTCTCGTAGCCGACGATCAGCGAGGGAATCGGTTGCGGTTCGCACTGACCCGTACCACGCCCGGCAAGCCGGTGGAACTGCCGCCACGTCAGCGGACCCTGTATCGTGTACGGGGCGTCCCACAGTCGTGTCGTGCAGCGTTTGTGGAAGGCGTCCTGGAGCAGCGGCTGCATCGATTTCATTATCCGCACAATGTCCTGGTTACTTTTCGGTCCACCAGCGCGCAGGAAGGGCCACTTGTGAACATTCATTACGCCGCGAAGGGTGCCGCCTTTTACTAGCGCATTACTGGAAGCAGGCGATTGTTGCTCAACATCCATCTTGCTCTCATTAATTGCTTGAAGGCGGCCTTGTTCGAGCGCTAAGCTTATCACATCGTTCGCGTCCACGTACTCAAGCAGATGCACGGCGCCACTTTCCGTACCCCGGCCGAAAAGGGACCCCCGGTACCGATTGACCGCACGGTGGATGGAATTGCTCGAGCTTTGCACCACGGAACACTGCTCTCGCAGTAGGTCCATCACTTTTAGCGTAAGTGGCAAACTATCACTACCCCCCGCCGTCGATGAAGCCCCAACGCCAGTAGAAACCAACGCTGTTCCACCACTGCCCGCGTCTTCCATCTTGATTGCTTTCGCCGTCCCGTTGAGAAACTCAAACAATGAGCTCTTCTTGTGTACTGCCGGATCTTCCGCCATGCCAGTGATCTCCATCTCGTCCTCGTAGAACAGTCCCGCCCGATGCGCCATCCGTCGATTAACCACCGCACTGAAACCGCACTGACAATCGATCGGATCCTCATCCAGATAGCCGTTCTGCAGACTGTCCGTGTTGATGGTAACCGCCTTATCGTTACCAAGCGCCGGAGAGCCCAACATACCGCCAAAGGCACTACTGCTACTGCTGCCACCCAGCCCCAGATGGGCCAAAGCGCTCGCCTTACTCCTGCCACCACTTCCTCCGGTTGCAGCCACCGCCGTATCGGCCGGTCCCGTCACCGAGTCCATCCAGTTTGTACCGGGTAGTGCTAGGTACAGACCGCTGTCCGCACCCCGTATATTGCCCACACACTTTGCACCCGCATTGCACACGCAAAGCGTACAGCTTTTGAAATTGTGATCGCGGAAGATGTTCAGTGCCGTATCGTAGAGCAGTATGTTCACGAGCAGGGCATTCGTTTCGATGCTGGAGCTACGAACGCCAAACGCACCGTTCCCACCGGTCGCACAGCCGATACCCGTCGACGAGAGCGGTTGATTCACGGTCGTCGTCGTTCCCAGCGGTCCACCACCCGTGGAGGACGGTGTCATTGGACCGCGGTTCGAGCCCGGTCCCCCACTGTCCACCCCATCGAGAGGATACTGTTTGCTATGGTAGGAGGAAGGCGTTGCAACGGAGTTGGCAGGGCTGGCAATTGCCACATCGTAGGGTGGCGGTGGAAGCAACGGTGTCGTCCGGCGGAAGTTGAGTGATCCCATCGGGTTCGGGCTGCCGGCACCCCCGAGAGGGGATGGATAGGGCAGAGGGCACGATCCCTGCGGGGTAGGAACACGCATCGAACCGCCCGGTGTGGCGGGCGATATCGGTGACATGCCTTGCCGAAGTGGAACGGGAATTCCGCCCATTCCAGGATGAAACAGACCACCGGACGTACCGGCACCGGCAGGCGAGGGGCTCAGCATGCCCGCGCCACTACCGATGATGCCTCCGGGCAGCGAGTTTACTGACGGAGGTCTCGAGTGGGGCTGCGACTGAGCGCCCTGTGACGGTGGGTTCGAATACGGGTGGTTCAGCGATCCGTTCAGATTGTTCAACCCGCCCAGCAGAGAGTTCGGTGTGCTTAACGGTTGCGGAACGGTCAATCCACCCACTTCGGGCTTAATGATGGGAAGCAGCCCCAACCCAATACCGCCGACGGGTGGGTTAATACCTCCGCCGGGCGGGCCACTTCCGCCAGTGCTTTGTGTACTGCTCTCAGATTGAGCGTTTTGCTGCTGATCTTGTTGCTGCTGCTGTTCCCGTTCTCGTTCTGCCTGTTCGCGTAGTTTCTGCTTTTCCCGCTCGGCCGCAGCCTTTTCCTTCTGCTTTTGGCGCGTTGATTTGTACACCAAGTTGGCGACCGTGCTGGTGGGTATCGGTGGCATCACCTGTTGACTCGGTAGGGTTGGTAGTGGCGCGTACTTCGACGAACCAACGTACGGGCAGATGGGTGGAGGTAGAAAGACAAACGACCAATCATCGATTGGTTCCTCCTGCGGACTGCCCAGGTTCGGTATTACCGAAACATTGCCCGATCCTGCTCCACTGCCCGTCCCCGAGGACAGAGACATCTGCAGGTCCACCAGCGTATCAATCGCAATGCCACCATCGGAAAGGCAACCACCACCGCCGGGACTCGAGTTCGGATGAGGATCCAGACTTGGCGGGGTAGGGAACATCTGGGAAAGCTCCTTCGGGCTCAACATACCACTGTTAACCGAGTGATGATTTGAGCTCGGAAAGCGTTTGCTTTCCTCCGAGAAGCCACCGCTGCCACTGCTGCTCTTGTTCGACCCAGGCGGTGTATTGTGCAGATCCGGATCATCGTTGAACGGGCCACCGTCGTCAAAGATCTGGTTCAGATCGTCTATTGACGGTTGCAAGTCCTGATCGGTCAGAAAGATTGAACCCTTGTCTTCCTTTTCCTTCTTTATCTCGTGCTCCCCGAGCAGCGCTCCTTCACCGTTCCCCGCCGTCGCACCGTTCCGATCAGGCGTTCCTCCATTGGCACTTCCTATTCCAGCACCGGCCGCTCCCTGAACACCACCACCACTGCCATCGCATCCGAGCTCCATCTTGATTTGCCCGAGCATCGGTGGACAGCCACCATTGTTCGAAGCGGCACTATCACAGGCACCTCCATTGCCGGAACGACCACCACCACCACTGAGCGCTTCTGCCAAGGCATCGGATGCTTCGGCCGCACCCTTCATGAGCATCCCGTTCGTGCTGCCGCCGCTAGCGCTGTTGCCTCCCGGCATTCCAGCCACGTTGCTGCCCCCGAAACCCGTGCTCATCGTGCGGCTATGCTCGTTGGCGTACAGATCGAGATTCCGAATCTTTTTCACAAGCCGGTTTTCTTCCGCCGCTAGTCTCATCCGTTTCACGGGATGGTTCATCCTGGGTGAAAAAGGAAACAAAAACACGAGCATGTTAAGCTATGGAAGGAAAAGAGGGCACATTACTTCCCACAAACTTTACTTACCATGCATCGACGCACGTATAGTCGTATAGCAGATGCGAAGTGCTGGGAATGTCCTCGCTTTGCAGCGTCTCATAGTCTTTGCAGAACAACGACGGCCGCTTCAGCGTTTGCAGCATCTGCAGTATCGATTCCCGCTTGCTCGCCAGATTGTTCGCCATCGCCGTCTGGTGTGCGGAGCTGAACACACTATGAATGCTTGGCGTCATCGGCACACCACCGCCACTGCTGGCACCGAGCGATGACTCTGACCGTACCTTCAAGCTACCAATAACCGAGGACGATAACGAACTTCGGGGCGATGCTTTTAACGCACTGTTGCCGGAGCTGCTGTTACTACCGCTGCTACTACTGCCAGACGAAAGGCCCGAGCCAGTCTGCGTTTGCTGTTGCTGCTGACCGCCTTCGGTGGTGTTTCCGCCGCCGGTTGAGCCACCACTTACACCGCCCCCGGGATGGGAAGGTGTGTGATACGGTGAGGCATTGATGCTTTTGCTATCATGCTGGTCGGTTGGCGTAGGTGCCGGTGTGTTTTTGTCCAGATGATCCAAACAGGGCGTACTGGGTTGTACGCTGCGCGGATTATTTGAGGCAGGTGGATGTGGTGACATTGTGATCAGCTGCGGGGTTGATAAGGAAGGACATAAGAAAAGTTAGTAAACTACAACTGTGCGATAGAACAAGAGTAACACATACCTGATCACCGGATGGTACCGAGGTTGGTTGCGAGACGGAGGAAGGTTGCATCGGTGATGGTGCCGCACTGGCCGGAGAGCCCTCCGATGGGAGCGGATGCGAATCACCGATTGACATCGGATTGCGACAGTAGGAAGGTGGTCCACCGTAGGGCGTTGTACTGCCGGCGGCGGAGCCCGTCGTGTTGGAGGCGCCTCCACCACCGCTACCACTGTTGGCGGCACAGTTTTGGTTTGACCTGAAGCGAAGTGGGAGTGAAGCGAAGAAATTAATTTCAAATAACAATAATGGACTTTATGCACGCAAACAGGAAAGACAGCTAAACTGCTCATCAGTGGTTTGAAATTTGAAAATATTACTTAAATGCAACGCAAGTGGAAATAACACATTAAATGGAGAAGAATATTAGAAAGTAAAGATCGCTTTAGGATCATGTAATAAGAAACAAACATGCAATGAACGTTCCATCTCCACTGATACGCATGGTTAGTAGAAAGAAGATTATGGATGCACTACAAGAAAGATTATTTGAAGTAAGGCAAAACAAATACGTGATACATCATGTCGATCAATGATGGAAGACGTCCCAAAATATACAATGAGTTTTTGGCCTAGTAATTTGACCAGATATGCAGTACCGACGATGCCATCACACACAAACGCTAGATGCAGATCGTTGTCAGTTAGTGTATTTTGCGGGATCATTCCTGTTGGAAGATCACAGACTTGCCGGGTCGGGCCCAGCCCCCCTGAGACACTGCGAACTTTAGTGTGATATGAGCTTAAGCTGATGGGTGTAGGGAGTGGTGGTGTGTCTGCGTGTAAAGTGAGTTCCCATAAAAGCATTTGTAATGTAAAGTTTCCTGGTGCTGTACCGATCTGTACGAGAAGGCGAGAGGATGTAAAGGCTGTACAAGAAAAAAAAACACAAACGAAAATCTTGTGATTGTGGTGTGACCCCCGCCCCAAGTAGGAGATGTGAGAGAAGGCGGGAATAGATATCACCGGGGAGAGGTCGAGTGAGAGGAGATGAGTGCTTAATTACTTCCACCTCCCCAACAAACATCCCAAATTGCTGGTTGTTGTTTTTGTTTTATCGCTAAAAAGGTGTAACCAACCTTAAGCACGAGTCGGCCAGTTCGAGCGAATCGGCTGCGCTGTCACCGGAAGAAACGGCTCCAGGCGAAGAGGCGGTGGCGTTGCCAGCCGTCGACGAAGCAGTCCGTGTCGCATTAGCAGCAGCAGCAGCAGCAGCAGCAGCCAGAGCGGCAGCAGCAGACAAGCTGATCGGTTTAGTGCCGGGACGGAAGAGTGCCTCCTGCGGAGGTCGCTTATGGAAGGCAATCCTTTGCGGGCGATGGTGGTGATGGTGATGGTGGTGGTGATGGTGATCCTTCGCCGATTGACCACTTCCTACTCCACCGACACCGTGGTGATGGTAGTGATTGTATTGAGACTTATCGATACGGCTGCTACCATTTCCTGGATAGGTGATCGATTTCGAGTGTTGGTGAATCAAACCACCACTACCGGCACCAACAACACCACCGGGCCCTCCGGGAGATGATATGGACGAGTACGGATGGACCGTGTTTAGCGAGCATGACGAGGAAGAGGATGCTGCTGCTCCAATCGCGTGCTGCTGCTGCTGATGCTGCAGGGCACGTCCACTTGCCGAGGACGAAGCGGACGACGAAGGCGTCGATGTGGACGACGACGACGACGACGACGACGACGACGACGACGACGACGACGACGATGAGGAAGATGGTGGTCTCTTGCAACACCTGGAACACAACCCGGATACACGATACACATACGTAGGAAAAGGCATGGGGAACGAAAAGAGAGATAGAGAGACACATTTGCGCGATGTGCAAGCACGGGCACACGGTACATCCACACAAACACACAAACAAACATATATCGAATACAGATTTGGAGTTTACATCGGTATTATTAAGTAGTATTAATCGCGTTGTAAAAAACAGGGTTGCAGGACGGGTGTACGTACACGATGGGCCAGGACGGTAGTAGAAAGAAAGAGAAAAAGAGAGAGATAGATATAAAGAGCGGGGAATATAAAAAAGAAGAGAATAAAAAAGTGATACAACACACAAATTAAAGGGCGAAAGAGAAGAAAACGAAACAAGACGAATATACCGACACATAACAAGCGAATAATGAAAGCACAATACACATACACATAATATGCACACGAGTGTGTGGTACATGATTTCGAGCGGGAAAAAGGATGCGCTCTACCGGGAAAGATGAGTCGTCAAATGAGCGGGGAGATGATGAAAATGATGGCGCAAAATAATGGAGTTTGAGATTAATATAGGTAATATTGTACCCGTTTGATTGACATTTCACAAAGGCGAATGTGAAGCTGCAAACGAACAGTAAACGTGTACTAGTTTCGCTAAGAAAATGTAAGGAACAATTTAAACATAATTCATACTGTGATCCTTCTTCAAGGGTCTCTTTGAGACAAAACAACATCAAAGCTTTTAAATATAATTTCTGTGTCTGAAATAAACTACAATAAAACAAAAAGTAGAACAAATTACCATTTTCATGCAGTTATTTAACTGAAAACTACTTCCAATATACAAAATAAAACAAACATGCTGCATTTTTATGCAAAAATAAACAATACAATTAAAATTTGATTTGCTATAGCTACTTTTTCTAAGGCATAACATCTAATAAATTAATCAATAAAACGATAAAAAATTCTACTCTAAACAAGATGGACCAACATAACGTACATTCTCTCTTGATCGTTCTCGATCGTCAAGAAGTGTTCAATAGAGTTAGAGTGTCATGTAGATATGAAAAGTGAATGTAGAGAGAGAGAGGGAGAGCGAGAGCGCACGTTCGTCTTCTTCCATAACGCCTTTTATATCTAGATACAGTGAGTACGTGAACCGGGAGTCGTCCCCCTTCCCCTCTTATTCCTATTTTTGACCTCCGCAAACTTACTTGATACAGCAGCAGGAAGCTTTCACCGTGGGATCGCTAATCTCCCACACCGAGGAGTTCCCGTTCGCATCGACCCCATTAGCCGCGCCGGATGAGTTTTCATCGCCTCCACCAATGCCGCTGGTCGTGTTGTTGCTACCGCTACTATTGCTGCCACTACTATTGGTATCCTTTGGTTCCGTTTTGATCGTTACACTCCCGGTGGTCGTGGTGGAGGTGGTGGTGGTTGTTGTCCCGCTCGTGCCATTGCTGACGGCGGACGCAGGTGCTGGCGCATGCATGATACAGTCCTGCCAGACCCGTTCGGGCAGTATGACGGCCGGTGACTTGTTGATCAGGGCCGACGACATGCTGAGAGGATTGCCGAGATCGTTCGAGGGCGATTCCGGCACCGTGAGCGGTGGGTTCATCATGGACTTGTGGTGATTACGCTGGCGCAGCGTGCCGGTGGGTGAGGGAGTCGCCGATGATGACCCGGTTTCACCGGGCGTATCCTTGGGCCGTGCGGTTGCAGCAGAGGTACTGCTGCCAGTGCTTGCCGGTGCCGCCGGTTGATTGCTGGTTGAGTTGATGGCGCTACCGCTGACAGACCGTTCCGTGGAGCTGTGGATGCGACTCAGCACGGACGCTGCGATGGAGGATGCCGTTGTGGGCGGCACTGTAGTTTGATTGCTGTTGCTATTACTACTACTACTACTGCTATTGGTGGTGCTGCTACTACTACTGCTACTGCTCCTCGTATCGCCCGATGACGTCCAGTCGTCCATGTCCGCCACCAGCACGTACTTTGACGGATAGCGCATCTTCACCTTGCCGACGAGAATCTCCACGATCGGCGGCACATTGTCCGATCCGTCCGACGACATCCCGCTGTGCTTGTTCGAGATTGGGTAGAAGGCGCTCCAGTCGTCGAGGATCTTTTGCGTGTGCGGATCGCTCGCCTTGTAGCTTTGGCCCGTCAGTGTACCGGCTAGCCCGAACGGTGCCAGTATCACTTCGCGCGGTTCTATCGCACCGGCAACGGCACTCGTCGATCCGTTGCTACCGGCCGCTGCCCCACTCCCGACGGCTGGTGAATTGGGAGATGCGGAGCCACTGGCTGCACTGACACCACCAGCCGAAGGACTCGCTGGCCCGTTTGCACTGCCACCAGGAGCGGCCTGTTGCGCTTGCTGGGCCTCCTCGAGATGCTTCATCGTCAGCAGCCGCACCGGTGGATGCTCGCGGATGTCCATCGACGTGCACACGGTACTGTCGCCGTGCACAAAGAATGCAAACGAAAAGGATGCGTGATGTGAGCTGGAAATGGAAACAAAATCACAATAAGGTTCGAGGAACTTTGAGCAGATTCTGGGAGCTGGTGTGCCAGCGAGAGATTATCTGTCGGTGGTGGAACGAGGATCGAAAGCAACAACAAATCTTCAGCAATCGATCTCAGAGGTCCACCGGTTGGTTAAAACTTGCTCTTGGAACCGTCCATAGTATCCCAACCTGTTGGGCAACCCCGTGCTACACATTCTTCAAGCAAAGGGCTCCCGTAAAGCTAACATTGGGATAGACGATTCCGATTGAAGGATAGGACAGTGCGGACATGTACGTTCACATACCTCTTTCCAAACACTCGCTCGCCGTTCGAGCTGGGATGCACGAACCATTTGCCAATCCGCACGAAACCTCGCGACAGCAGACATCTGTAGGGCATTGAGATGGAAGAATTAGTATAACCGGTCAACAGTGTTAGCTAGATTGCAGATGAATGCTCACCTTTCAATCACATTGTGTAGTGCCTTAAATAGTAACGAACGACACTCGTACGAGAGTCCATTCTCCCAGGATCCTTTATCGCCTGCTTCTGCAAATAAAAGAAAAGAAATTAATATTTTGTTAACAATTTACGCAGCAAACAAACCGCATGTAAACACAAATCGAAGCCTAATTTTAATCCTATTTTCTTCTTTTATTGCAAAATGAATTTGTCCTCAGCGCATACTGCCTTCCATTTTGACCGACCGCCTGTCAAGGACGAAATGTAACCGCTGCAAACGATTTCCAAATTAAAAGAACATCAACCGCAACAACCATCGTGCTGCTGCTGCTGCCGCTGTCGTTGCATGACGGCGCAGATTAAAAACTTTTCTCCCAACGGACGGTTGTCCTTTTCGAGGACGGGGTCGTTTCTTCCCTTCAACGCGCCCCAAACACGCACACACAGTCATGCCAAGACATTTTTATTAAATTATCGTTTCATTTGCCTTGGCGTGTGTCCCCAACAACCAGAGCTGATTGCCATTGGTCAAGGCTGTCACCGTGAGAGCTTTATGGAAATAAAAACACCAAGAAAAGTAGTAAAAGAAACGGAACGAAAGGTTGCAAAGAACCCTTCCCTAAATCGTCCAATGTCACAACGAGTGTTTTCGCTCTTCTGCAGCGGTGTTGAGGGGGGTGGTGAAGATGAAACTATTGCAGCGATTTATGTCGATTTTCCGTGCAGTACAAAAACGCAACCTGAACCGCGAAGCCTCGATTCAGGACGATGGGGAACGGCAATGCCCGTTGTAGGGTGTAAAGTTTCACCAATAGAAAGAAGTTGAAAGCACAAAAGTGCAACCTACTCACTGGAGCGAACAGAGTTTTAGTTTTGAACTTTAGGTTCTTTAACGATCCCTCCAGAGCTGACGTTCGAGAAAAACTGAGAGCATTGTTATACTCCTCATTTTTCACCTTTTCGCGTGCTTCCTCCAAACCCAAAAAAAAATCATTTTTCGTGCCAACGATAATGTAAATGGTGATGATGCTGGGGAACATACACAAGACATCCGAGACGCAAGTTTCACATCACAACCACATACTACTGGGGCATGCGCCGCCGCCACCATCACCACCTGTTTTCCTGGCTTGACGTCTTCATTTCGCCCAAAGGAAAGCGCATGGCAACACACGTGCAAAAACCTTGCCACCGTGGTGGGGTACACATCACCGTGCTTCCATCCCCCCGGGGAGCGGCAACATAAACAGCCGGTCGTTATGAGACACTTTCCCTGCAGCGACGACAGCGACAAGTGGTAGTGTGCATTGCGCTTAAGAAACGTGTTCCCAATGTGTGTTTGGCTGGTGCGTGGAGAGCATCGCCTAGTGTGGCCACATCTCCCGGCCCTTGCAGCAGTAGAAGAAAAAAAAATAGTAAAGCAAACAGCTGCACAGCGACTCGCGCTCTGTGTCAGTGGCTGTTCTGCATCGGTAGCCTTCGCACAACAACAGGTTGCCCATAAAAAAAGGAAGTAAGAAAGCGATTACTGCAGTAAGGGCGATGCAGAATAGAAGGGAAAACCACAAGCAAACGCATCAAGATGCACAAGAGGAAGGTCTCACAGTGCTATAGGGTGCCCTGTTGCTTCTCGGACACACTAGAGAGTGAGTAAGTCGCCGGTTAATACACTTTTCCGGTCAATTTAGTTGGGCCTGGCCCGCCATTCTGGATGCTTCAAGCGCGAGGGACACAACGCACGATGACAGATCGCGTGCTTCAAACCACGCGTCAGTGGTGAACGGTGGATGGATTTTTCGTAAAAGTAGGTTACGACAAAAATTAGGTTACGCTACAACATCTCGGCAGTTAAACTTGGCTTGGAGAGAATAAAGAAAGGACAAGCGATGATTTTTGGAAGAGCAGTTTAGTAACTGAGAGAAGAAGCATTTTAGAAAAATGTTAGTATCCTTACAACTTTTTTATTTTTTTGTAGAATACCACGCTTGAAAATTATACCAAAAAAATTGAAGTCGAAGACAATGATTTTTAGCACCAGAAGTTTACCCTCTTAACTGACTTCTTCAAGGCTTCAAGTCCCATATCTCGAACCGACAGTGGCGAAAACCACCATATCAAATGAAATCAAATCACCCTGATTACAGTGGATGACACTACCCGGTCCACCAATCCCCGCACATCACCGTCTAACATACCCTGCAAAAGCACGCAAATCATTGCTCCTCTCTCGTCAACAAATTAACGCATTCTCGAGCACGCTTCTCGTGCCAGATCCATTGCTCATCTCATGGAATAACCAAACCCACTTGGTAACATAATCGTTCTAATCCTTCGTGCAACACACAGAGACACAAAATCCGCCGGACAATGGCAGCAACAGGGCGCGCGCAACCCCTTCCTTCCTTCCTTCCAGCACCGATAAGGGACGCCCGCGATCGAAAAGGATTCCAGCCGATGGGCGTGGTTTCGACGAAAAACGTGCGCAGGATGTCGTTGGGTTCTCCTGGAGCATTTTTATCTCCTCTTCTTCTTCTGCTGCTCGGTGCAGCTACGACCATTGCCATCGCCCACACCGCTCTCACTCTCTGCCTGCGTTCGGTTAGGCTGGCTGGCCCATCGGAAGCGAGGGAAAAGTTGCCGAACGGGAAGGCGAAATTCCTCTTTGGCGAACCGGTGGTGTGTCTCTCGTATCACACTTATCGATTGAGATATCTTCCGTGTAAGTAGGAGTTTTTGACCACCCACGAACACAGAGACGCAACACATATTGCTAATGTTCTAAAACAGGGTGAAAGTGTTCACAATTTTCTGGTTGAAACCAAACGCATTAGCACGGAAAATGGTTGCGTTTAAAACGAGCTTGTTACAAGCCCTGTCGCCCTGTGACGGTGCTACACACGTATCCTCTCTCGCGATCGATGCTAATTTCGTTCCATTTCTCGATTGCCTATGAATATTTCAACCGGTGGGAATGGATTGCGCCCTCCCGTCCCCGCTGTGTGTGTGGTGTTTATTAATATACACGACGGAATAACGCCCAAGAAGTACGAAATGATCACAATCACGTGCGATACAATTAGGATGGTTTTTTGTATACAACACACACTCTCTCGGGATCCCTTCTCGTCACAGTGTCGACCGAGTGTCCACAAAACGAAACATTCCAATAAACACTTTCATCAATTTGCTGCTGATGCTTTATACTGTACAGCGACGTTATGCGTTGCTTAGCGTGTGAAGCGAACAGGGTCGCGCATGGTAACGCTATTCCACCCAATTGAGTGGGCAAGGAGTGTGCCAGTACGAAGTGGTTTGGGTATATTGAATTAAAATGTTCATCATTCACAGCTTCACTGCATCGTATTGGTATGGAGGCTGGCATAGAATCGGATCGGTTCTACCCCCGTTTTCATGATGAAGTTCAAGGATCATCGTTCCGAAAACCGGCAAAGAAAAGTTGTGACAATCCACCAAAGCCCGTTTGCCTTGACACGCTAAATTCGCCCGTGTCTTGCCTCCTGTGAACTCAAACTTGCACAAAAGGCTAGCGTGGAGCGATCGGTAATGTCTTAATGTACGCGCGCGCGCGTGCGGATTCGTTCACTTTCGTTGCGCAGTACGGTCGGAAGAAAAGTGACATGAAAGTGCTGTCAGTGGTGGTGGAAAAGAAGTACACCAATACTAATCAATCATCATCAAGGACAGAACTACTGCCGTTGAAACATTGTTTTAAAAAATTAAACATTTGTCCTCCCGTGCTCAATTCTTAACTAACGAGAGTGTCAATGACTAACGAGGACTGCATGTGTATAAGAATTAACGGCCTGTAGATTGGTCGGTTCATTAGCACAAACATTATAGGGATGAGTCATCGTGTGATCGATGTGTGCCGTCGTCAGTTCAAATCCTGTATTGGGAAGCGACCATAGATTGATTATTCGGGGATATTTTCTAACAATTTTCAATTTACGCAAAAACCTGAATAATAATCATGTAGTATTGTTGATGCTTGTAATTACTGAACTGAAATCATAAAAAAAACAACAAATACTGGTGAAAAATTCAAAAATGAAAAACTATCGCTATTTATCTTTGATATGCCTTTCATTTACTCAAAAACCACTTGCAATGACCGAAATAAGAACGCTTTATATGGCTTCCATACCACCATTTAAAAAACAAGCAGGCACTCCTGACGTCACACGCGGGGCTCGTGTAATAAAAAGAGGGGAATACTCCAAACAAACCCTTACAACAGAAGAAAATCATTAGAAAACGGTGGAATGTCGTCACCACACAGGGAGAGAAGAGACTCTTCCCTCGTGAGTGAGATTCTTCGCGAAGAGCCTTGCTCCGGGTGAGATGATTTCTACTCACAAATATTCGACGAGATTCTCCGACGTTGCCGGAGGCAAGAGTCTCGCATCATTTCACGTCTTTCTCATCATCTGTTGTTGGTGCTACCTTTTCTATTCGGGGCATTAGAAAAGCGCAGTGAGACAGCCCTATGTTGGGAAGGAATAACAGCTACATGGCTTCTAAAACTTAAAGCAAACCATATTGATTATGCAAATTGCGCAAAAAAACCGAAGCATTTGATAAAATGCTTGTGAATGAGAGATTGCGTTGCTGCTGCTGCTGGCATCGAAGGGTTCACAAAAGGGAAGCTGTCCCACAACAGCTCGGGCGGCACAAAAACTTGATTTTCCTGTTTTTGCTCTCAATTTTTTGCCTCTCTTTACTTCAACCATCGCACCCGCTCGCTGGTATTCCGCCAGACGTGCGGCAGCAAATGGAACACGACGCACAAGGCGTATTGTACACACAGAGCATAATAGAACGCGTCAAAATGCAGGGCGCTGTGTGGCGCGTTCGGTGTGTGATTTGGCCGTATGTATTTGTGAACATTTGTCTTTATGCTTCCGAGAGAACACCATCAGTCCCGCTCGATTACAAGATGCTGCCGAACGCTTATGCTACACGGCGGGCATCGTCACGGATCGGCACGGATATAAAGATCAAGGAGTGTGTGGCAGGGTGGTGATTTGTTGCTGTCGTCGCCGGCAAACCGTATCCATGTAACACACTTTGTTTGAGTGTGTGTTTGTGTCAGTTGAAGAGAGGAGAGGGAATGGTTTTCTATTACAGTTTCGTTTTAATAATGCGTTTAAACGCAGACGCACCAGGCGAGATGGGTTGTCCCAGGCGCAACATAAAACCACCAAAGCCTAACCGCTCTACGTGTGTTTGTGTATTTGCTTGCTGCTGAATCGATTCGGTTTGCCAGGAAGCAGAAAAGGTTGCAGCACCAGCAAAAGCAGCAGCAGCACGCGCAAAAAGTAAGGAATGTCAGGGTTTCTCCTTCCTTTGCCTTCAACGCGACAGACTCTTTTCTACTTCCTCTTCTTCTCATCATTAAATCGCATCTTGATCAGATTCTTAGCACACAGAGTAACTGGATTTCGTAAGGAGCGCATACTTCTGTTGTTATGCTCTCGCGATATTAATGAACCCGAAGGGCACGAACAAAAATACGCGAGAGAACGCGACAGAGAGAGAGAGCCGGTTGAAGAATAACGCTTGTATGCGTTTCGATGGTATGGCTGTGTGTGTTGAAATTCAAACCAAACGCTATTCAAACTGCAGCAAACAAACGATCAACTAAGAGGGGTGTGGAAGGCCAGCAAAGCATTGGATACGGTTGGTCTTTTCCCAGCAGTCAAGAATTCTACATAAGCATAGTTTAGAGCATCGATGTCGTTGAAGTAATCCACATCAAACAATTACTCACCGTTCCTATCAGCACCGCAAGAGAAGCCCCCTGTTACATTGTACAAATTCTCACAATTTCCGTGCTTTTCGTACAGCTTTATAATTGACTCATAAACTCGAAAGAGTCGATAGTACATGCGGCAGCCGTAAGACGTACTCCGGTAGGACGGCTTCATGATTCATGGCCCGCCTACGTACGCAATCAACAATGTTTGGTAGAAAAGTACGTGTCTAAGCACGGTTTACTTGCCACCACTCGTGATTAGGATTCATCCTTTAAAAATAGCTCTTACTGAGCGGAACATAATTTTTAGCTTCACACAGCTCGTCTCCACCACAGCACCAACTACTTCTCTAACCCCCTGCAGCTACGGAACGAAAACACAATCTCGCGCGTTTTGGGGCGATTAGCGCGCGCCTCTCAGCAATCCATCGTCGACACAACCCAAGCAACACAATAAGGTAACGCAGCAATCACACTTTCTCTCTCTCCCTTCTCCCTCTTTCTCTCTCTCGCTCTCCATTTTTTGGGGACATTTTTTTGGTAAACTTAAGCCATTACATTATTGTTGAAGTTCGTGAGACACTTTAACATGGCGACTATGACAACAATAAGACGTAAGACGTAAGACAACTGAAACAGTTAATAACACAAAGCATATATGAAGCATATATAAGTACCCAGTTGGTAAACCGGTATCAGCAAAGAAACGAACCATGCGTATAAACGCGTTGGTGGAACTTAAGGTGTAAACCTACTGGATTGAAATTAGAGTTAGTTGATCAACTAGGTATTTTGTAAAGTTGTTAAAAATAACCCAAAATGTAGTTCATTATCAATTATGAAATCTCATAACACCATTCATCTGCACCTGACGGTCAAAGATCATGATTGATCCTAAAATATTACTTGCTTCTACTTTGATACAAACTGTCTTATGCATGCAGCTGTTATATTATCATATAAAACTCGTTGCTCGTTTTGCTCTATAAAATGAAAAAAAGGGTACGTCTAAAATCTTAGCAAAGCAGCATTGTTTTGCCATTCTTTTTAACTTTCCCTTAA
The DNA here is from genome assembly GCA_000349105.1 of Anopheles epiroticus. Classification (NCBI taxonomy): domain Eukaryota; kingdom Metazoa; phylum Arthropoda; class Insecta; order Diptera; family Culicidae; genus Anopheles; species Anopheles epiroticus. The sequence goes on along the minus strand of KB670981.1, from coordinate 73,532 downwards.
TGAAATTCTGTTCTCATTTGTTTCATGATTACCTTTACAAACATTTTCACCTCATCTAAAGTCATCATTATGTTTGACATTATGTGACGTCAAAACATCCCTTCTCCTCCCTCAAAGCTTATTTCTCCTCATTGAACAACTGTTTATATTTAAGCCATTTTTAAACCTCTAACTATCTGTCAAACGGTTCGGCACTGCTACTTGGGCATTGGCGCTTCTCGCGACTCACTAAACTTGCTCTTCTTCCGCTTTGATCGGCTTCACATCCCCAGCCCCAGTTGAGTGGTATAGTTTATCTCATTTTATCGGGGAAGCCGCGTGTCCGTACGGCAACAGAAACGGAGAGAAGCACACGCCGGCAGAGAGATAAAGGGTCGATCTTCAGTATTTTATTTCTCTATATTTAGCATCATCTTCTCCGATTTACACGGCCCACACTCGGCTGTTTTCCTACCACCCCTTTCTCCACCTAAACTCTTTCTGTGTTGAGATTTGTTGTGGTGTTGATGATGCTCCTGCGCCAGCCTGCTGATCAACACAATCTATCCGGGTAGTGTGCGTGTCCTCTTGGGGTCTTGGCTGAAACGCGTCCGAAAAGGAAAGCTGCGTGAAACCGTAAATGGTAAGGATTTTTTGCTCTCTCACTCTCTATCTCGGTCTCTACCCCCATCTGCTCTGCGCTTGAGAAGCATTTCACGTCACTGGTACGCGCGCGAAACGCGATTTTACTAATTTTAAAACGTGCTAATTGCATTTTAGATGATGCTGATGATAACCAGATCAGATCGCACACAGCCAGAGAGCAAGAGTGGATGTTTGTTGCGTTTTTGAGTTTTTTTTGTTATGTCCTACAAGTGTGATGTGCTCTTCCTTCTCGTTTCGCTCTTGATTATCACATTTCATCGCGTTTGGAATGTTTGTTTGTGGCGTGCCTTAGCCTTGTTTGGTAACACTAGCAGCACGGGCCACGAATGTGCGTGTGCATCAAATGGCAAGACGAGCGTTAGAGGTTTCTTGTTTGATTTCGTTGAGTGACGAAAAAGATATAGAATGGCAAGCGGAAGGAAACGTCTTTGGCATAAAGATGTAGCAGCTAGCATTTAAATTTTAATTAGAATTTATTGGACATATTTTTCTCGATAAAAGTTCATCATGATAGTTTTTTTATTTTTAGACCAAAAATGTGGATCGGAACGCAACAGAGTTATAGCGTTTCGATACAATATTTTGAACAATAGTATGAGGAGGAAAATATGTAAATCGAGCACTCAAAATCGTTGTTCTCGTCCTCAACCAATGCAAACATGAAAAATACAAAAAAAAACACTAGTCAAGAAAGCAAGGTATGAGGAAACACACCCCACTAACAACCTCGTTTTTACGTTGCAAGCATAGTGTGGTGCGTGCCTTTTTACTCTCTTTGATATTGCTTCATTTTACAGATTGAAACCATTCATTCTAACCGAACCATCAGATTTCTTCATTGTTCGATGCAAAACAAAAGCCAGCTTAGCGGGGCGATATGCAAAAAACAGAGGACAAGAATGCTTCACTTTTCAGCGTAGAGGGCCCGCTGCCAGCCACGCACTGCTGACCGTTTTGCAAGAGTACACACTACTACCGTGCCTGCGCGAAGGGGATGTGTAAATTTATTCTTCACCATCCCCCTCCTGCCTGCCGGGGGGTCATGCATCATAAGCAATCACAGTTCCCTGTCTGCTTGCCACGATATGGTGGTGGTGCCGCGCATACACCAGAGAGCGTTTGTTTGTTTACTTTCGCTGTAATAAATCGTACAGTGTCTAAACAAAGCGATTGCTTACAAGTGGAATTGGGCAAAGACAATGTTTTTCTAACGCTTCATTTATGATTTCAATTTTTACTTATAAGAATATTCCTACAGACAACACAAAACCCAAAGTGAAACTTGATCTCTTTCCTCCAACCCTAAGCAAACGGGCGCTGGAACACAACGGCGAACGATAGAAATGCGACCATTCCGTCGTTTATTGCACGCCACGAAAAATCGATACCCATTTTTCGGACGCTTTCCCATGTAGTCAAAAGCCTTACGGGTTTCTGCAGCAACAAAGCGCGAGTGGCAAGTGACGGTGGCCAACCAACAACGTGCTATACAGCCCGCACCACCGCATATACACCTTGAGCTAGCTACCGACCAGCCCGTGCTCACCGGGTGGCGGCAGACAATAATGATGAAGAGCCAGGCTTTGTCTTCGGTGGCAAGAGGCAAAATGTGATGGGTGTGCACACCGAACCATATTCAAAACTACATAGTTTCATATTGAATGTGAAAATATTTTAAGCGAGGGAAGTGAAAAGCGAAGACACTGGGGAAAACGGTTCGGAGACGAATCTCGCATTTGCGGGGCCATCGTCGTCGTTGGGGAATTTTCTGGAAATGTCAAGGACTTTCCATAGGGAGTAAAGAGAGACAGAGAGATAGTGGTAGAGAGAGAGAGAGAGAGAGAGAAATTTTGAATAGCAACAAACTAAAAAAAAAACACCCCGATTGATTTGTTGCCTCTCGGCTCGGCAACTCCCACAAAACCCTCCAAAAAACGCACACACAATACAGGGATGAGGGACGAACCACCACCGGAAAAGGACCCTAACTCCTCTCTCACACTACACCGTGCAACCGGCATTTGGACATCCTTCTGCGAGATGATGATGTTCAGGATGGAGAGCGAGGGACAAGTTCACCGGCAAATCGTTTATACGGAGAGTACAGACTTATTGGAAAGAACACACAGAAAGAGCAAACGAGAGCTGCCACACGCCGAAACGTTTTTAGGCCTGCTCAAAATGCCATTCCACACACTACTACCAGCGCGCAAGCGACCGGAACGCACACGATTCGCTGTCAGCGCTCAGAAGGGCGCAAGGGAGCCGAAAGGGTCGAAGAAATTCTTCCCTTGCTTTACGTCCGGCACAATGCACACTGTTTGGAACAGGCTCGGTGGACGCGCAAAAGGGACATATCCACAAGCTCGGGGAAAAAGACCGCTTATGCCGGTAGAACCTGACTTCACCGAAGAGAGTGAGAGAACACACCAGCAGGACACTGGATGGTGATGTATTTATCGTCCATTCGAAGGGGAGTTCCGGCATAAATGGATCGTTAAATGGTACTCGATAGTGGTGTTGTAGTTACGCGTACAGACACGTACCGCGAACGCTCTCCGTGGGAGAGATGGATGACGTTTTCGTTCGGGACGTCGTGCTTTCCGGTGTGGACATGCGCATGATAACAACAGCTACGGTGGTACCCAAAAAGCAAAAAGAAACAAAACACTCCAGAGTCCTACGACGGTCTGTGGATCTCTCCTTTTCTCTTTCATAAAGCCATAAAAGACCTGCGGGAGGGCTTCCTTATCGGGAGGCACTGCGAGTCTGAAGGAATGTTTCAAAAGCCTATTCTTATCCGAGGACTTGGAAGGGTCTATTTTCCAACAATTTTGACGATATTATGTTTGAAAAAAAAAAAAATTGCTTATAATCAATAGGATTTCTACTAAGAACTCTCCAAACCAAGCAAAAAAATTTGAACTCCAAAACTTTTTGTAAAAAGCCTGCTTAACTACAACCTTGGATATTTCGCAACAAGCGGAAGTATTCATATTGCTCCGAAATAACCTTGACATTTGATGAAGCACATCTTTCGTAAAATGTCAGCTCCTGAAGACACCCCCCCCCCCCCCTTTGTGTAGACCATTTTCCTCCATAGATTTGTTTACACAGTATTTTATCTTTTCTTTCTTACTTCTTTAACGCAGCAAAACTCGATGGACAGTGACATCTACACAACTAATTTCGTTCCTGAGAAGCAAGGCAGAGTGTGAGCGCTCTTTTATCGAGAAGAAACCAAAATCGATCAATACATAAACTCGCCGTTTTGCGTAACCATCAAAGCCATGCACACCGCAACCTGTCACTGGCAGGGTCTTTCCAGGGAGCGAGAGTACACTTCTGGACAAGCGAAGCACACTTCTGAACGTTGGGTAATTCCTTTACACCCATACATATACAGCCGGAAGCACTACGACCTACGCACCTACGACCTACGAAAGAAGTCGTGGAGCGCAGAAACGTTGGCACACGGAAAGGTCGCCTCTTCGGCAACCTTCACCTTTTCTTTGCTTATCCGGTTCGAGACGACCCTTGGCACCACACCCCACCTGTGCCCACCTTACCTGGGCGGTGAACAACTAGCACAGGGCGCAAACCACATTTTGCAAACGATTAATTGCTTTTCGAGGGTTAGCCCGTGCAACGGAGAGCGTTGCGTGGCTATGCTAATTTCATTACGCTTTCCCTCCAAACTACCCGCGACACACGTCACAACAAATGTCAAATGCAATGAGATGGAAATGTCCGATTGCTCCGGAACAGATTCCCATGATGAGATAGAGCTACTTGTTGCTTCAAGCAGTTGTTCCGAGCTGGATATTCAGTTTTGGTGATGTTTAAAAGTAATTCCAATACACTTCAAAATGCTGATCAATCTCACACGATACGGGCTAGGTCGAAGGCCTATATTCTGGAGCATATATCATGGTCAGCAATAGACGTCATCGTTCATGCCCATCAACTTCAACATGGATCGGGTTGCAGTGAGATTAGAAAATGTGAAACGAGATTCCTGTTGACATTTGACCTCTCTTTACCCTTGCTTACCCTGGCAATAGAGGCCAGAAAACTTCCAATCGCAAACAAGTCATCAACTGAGCGACACGTCACATGTGTAGGAAACGTCATCATCAAGTAGGAAATGAATGTCTGGCACGGCTGCTCTAGGTGCTTTTTGCATCATGTCACCTTTGGGGTTTAAGAGGGGGTAAAGGATGATGTTGTCACAACCATCCAATACCGTGCCGGGCTGATATCGACGTTGACCGTATGGTTTTAATACTCCTGCAACGAACCGGTGGACAACTTCTCCACAACATCGTCCGACATTTTCAGTTCTCCATACAAAGCGTTAACAGAACATTGGTGGTAAGGAAATTGAAACAAGAACCTCACTTAAAGGCTGTGTAAAAAAGCCGTTCTGCTACTGCCGGAAGGTGTAGCATGGGACACATAACACATCGTTCTTCCTCCGCTTTCAAAGCTCATGATGATATGTGCACGACGCAAGTGCACTGGAAGGCCCGCAGGCTTTCTTCTGCATGTACTACCCCTACCACGACGACTACGACGATGATGACGGTGGTGGCTGGTAAACGATCATATTACCAGCTTCTCCAGCTCCGAAAACTGCTGTGATGAAGATTTAGTGATAGTGATAATGAAAGATGAGCCCGTTCGGGCTTCTCCAATCTTGCCGACAGTCGTTCGGTAGCGCTTGAATACGCGTTCGTACATCGTTCGTGACCATAGGAACATGTAGATGAAGCGAGTGGTAGAATACAGAATTCGTAAAGCGGTTAATCCCTGCATTTTATCCTCCGCAGTGGGGCATCAATGTGTGTCCACAAAAAAGAAGAATATAGGGATGTCAGAATCCTGAGCATGGCAAGTATATAGCCAGCAATCTCTCGCTTCTACGCCTCCATCATTGATATCCGGATGGTTGGAAAATGTTTTTGGAACGCTCCCAGAAAACTCTTTCAAACAAATCTTCAATAAATAACACTTAGCTTAAACATGACTAATCAATACTAATAGCCACAAGAAGCGTGTTATTGGAGTTCAAAATATAAGATTATCCAATCTCTAAAATCCTCAACTTCTTCTTCACTGCGGAGTTAATCTGCTAAGTTAGATTTCTTTCCAAACCTTGCCAAAACCATACACATTTGCTATAGTGCTACCCACTATACCTCACCACTTCCTCTCTCTCTCTCCCTCTCTCAATATACTCAACGAAACACTTTTGCCAGCAAACCATCGACATCGTCATCGACGAAAAATCCGGATGTACGCGCCACACTCTTGTCCGGAAGTGTTCGCGTAAGCGTGAAAATGAACAGCTTCAAAAGATACCACCTTCCACCTTCACAACATAGTAGTGGTGTGAGCCTTTCGCCCTATAGCATAACAACAGCGTGGGTCATAATTTGTACCCCACCATTTGCTCTTTCCGGCCCTCCGCCAGGTTCTGCATCCCAGTAGGGACCGGACCAGGACAAAACCGAGCACAAATACACAGAGGTGAACAAGTTGGACATTATGTAGATAGTTCCGCAGCGAACGACCGGTGTACGTCGACGCTCGATTCTGAAGACAAAGCGAGAGAGACACACAGAGAGAGAGAGAGAGAGAGAGAGAGGGAGAAAGAGATTGAGAGAACGGGCGAATGATTTGAGGTTGCTTTTTTCGGGGTGATTTCGCTTTTTAGAAAACCGGTTTCTAGATGGAAATATTCGCGCGCGCACCAAACCTAAGGTAAGACCTTTGGAATCGAGCGAACATAGAGCTTACCCTCCCTTCGTGAAATCCTCCCGGGTTGAGGTAAAAGTGCGTCAAAGAAAGAGGAAGTAGCCATTCCAATTCCTGCAGACATTAAACGTGTTTTTGCTAAGCATCATCACAAGAGGACGTTAGAGTTCGATTTCGAGCAATCCTTCGCATACGGCCCACTTATCGTTGCTTTTACTGTGGAGAAGACTTTATGTCGTACAGAGTTGCTGGAGGATGGCATCGCATAAATTCGGACGAAACAATAGCGACTCACTCTTTCTCTGTCACATGCAATGGAGCATCGAATCGCGGTGAATTGCACAGTCAAGTGGTCGTAACGGCACCCTTCCGACTAACGGACCATTCACCACCACGATCACCGACACATAGCGCAGTGGATGGTGAGAGAAGCCGTTGTTTTTTGTGTGTTGAAGCTATTTTGCTTCCCTTCGACGTGTACCAAACGATAGTTCCGCGGGAAGAATTCGAACGATTGTGCGCCAGCAACCACAGCGCGATGCAGACCCTCGGCTGGGCTGTGCAATTGTACATAAGAGGATTGGTGGAAATGAATCGACCCCGTAGAGTGGCAGAGACTGGGATGAAAGGCCTATAATCGTGCAAAGTCCATCGTGCTCACCGGGCTCACGGTGGTGTGTGGCGATGGTGATAGACGCTTTTCCCACGCCATAGATACACCGGGCCATGAAGCCGCCGCACATCTCGGCACATCATCATCTGCACAGGTAACACGAGACGCGGAGAGCAGCGTGCTATGCGTGCCGACACTTGTGAGAGAGAGGTTTAACGAACTCTATACCAGGGGCTGCTCGAACGCACAAAAACCACCAAGCACCAGCGCCACATCAGACAAGCGGGCCGGCGAGGAAATAAACCTATCCCTTTCCCTGTTCCTGCCGAGCGCGTTTGCGATGCTTGGTGAGATTGCGAGAAGCAGCGCGTTGGGCGCCGCTTAGCTATCGGATTTTTAATCGAGTTTTCTGAGGAAGCGGCTACGGAACACACTTTGATGCGGTTGCGAAGCATATCCGGATGTGGGAAGAGGTCTTCTCACATCACATTGAAGCTTACCATACAATTTGTAGGTTAGGTAAATCCTACATCTAGCTATAGGGAGCCATTCCACCATTTGGAGTCATCATTTATGTCAAAGATGTGCACAAAAGAATCTAACCAACTCCAATCACTAGTCATGAAAAAAGTTATGCACCAAGAACAATATATCTGTTTACAATGATTTTTTGTATCATATTTGAACTATCAAACAAAACAAACAAAACTGTGTTCTACTGAGGCTCTATCAATATAGTTTGAAGTATTTTGGTAGTGAAATTACGGCATTAGTGGCATTACAGAACATTACGAATTTATGAATTTGTTTTTCAAAATTTTTAATTAAACAATATGTGCTTTCCAGAACCAAAATTTTGTTCGCAAATGATCGACATAGATAAAAAAAACTACTTTTGTACTTGTTTAACCGCCAAAGTACAGTAAAGTTGTGTTAAGGACGTGAAAGTTGTAGTGCAAGATAATTATAGGTAGAATACATCTTCCAGAGAAAATATGGGTCTCGCGTGGGCCGAAACTTTGGGTTGTTGGAATGTCTACAGCAAGGACGATGATACTATTGCCGAATTGCCGAAGCGAATGGAGTAAAGTTGTTCATGATTCAATATTTCTTGATTATGCACATAACCCTCTATGGTCTAGGGTCTCTACATTACGTTCAACATGGGCGTGATCAACATTCCAACTTCTCCAAGGACTCACATTCAAGAAATTTTCAAGTTTCAGTTCAACATTCAGGAAATTGATTGATATAACATTGTGTCGTACAATTCCACCACGCACACGCACAAGGACGAAAAGAACACAATCAAAGCCTGAGCGCGTTTGTCCGTACAACTGAACCCAAAACTGGTTCCCCACTAGCAGTAAGTTTTAATCATTCGGAAGTGGTGCACACTAAAAAAAACGACCAAATCGGAAACCGAAACACTCCCGTCCCGCGGTGTGTTCTCTCGCTTTCGCAGCGAGCGATCCTTTCACTCCCGCGCCTAGCGTTCCCGGATGCAAGGGGCAATCTCGCCGGTAGACACGCGGCTGCTGCTGGTTTCGCGAGGTTCGCCCATACCCGGCACCGTTTGTCGAGCAAAATAAAGTAAACAGAACAAAAAAAAAAGCTTATTACAAGACCAAACCAGTTAACCTTGAGCGTGCGGGAACGAGACAAACCGAATCATGGGGCGAATCGAAACGGAGAAAAAGGTATTGGGAGCCTGCAATGTCGATGTGTCTCTGACGGACAGCGGCCGGTTGGCGCGCTGCTGAGGGATGTTGTACGTCGCGCGCACACCACCGGCAACACAAGCATTTACATGCTTGTTTCGCGCTGACCTCCAGCACTTGACACGCCGACAAACGAGTGGTGGAGAAAATTAACTATCCGCCACGTTTACAATGTAATGCACGATACGCGATAGTGGGGTATGGTTCTTTGCAACCTCTCCAGTGGCAGTTATCATTACACCTTCATCGATCTATTGGTCCCTACGTACAGAGTACCGCAGGCAAGCCGATGGATTACTTACCGGACGAATTGAGCAGCTCGGGTGCGACCAGATCGGTAAGGTCCGGTTCCTCGCCGTACCAGAAGATCCACAGCTCCTTGGCGGCGGTAAGCGAGAGGGGCGGATGGACGACGGAGCCGCTGCTACCGGTGCCCGGTATGCTCATGTCGAACATGTTGCTCGGGTCGGGCTCGGGTTTCGGCTTTGGCTTGGGGGCGACCACCCGCCGCCACACGCACAGTATGTCGACGGCGAGACATTTTGAGTAGGAGCGCACGACCGGATCGTCGAGCGGATCGCCGGCCGCGTTTGGCCGCTCACCGAGAACCAATTGACGCCATCTTATGCCGCAGAGGTCGGTCTGAAAAGAGAAGGAAAAGGAAGGGACTGGCGGTTAGTCTATCCGGCGATAGTAGAGACAGTGATGTTTGCGGTGAATGAGTAATTCGTCGCTAAGTGTATTTAATGCAGTGAGAAACATAAACCGTCTTTTATTCTGTCCCGTTCTACCAAAAGTCATGACGTACTAAAGACTCGTGCTAGCTACGTCTTATGAATTATAAATGAATTCAAAGTCTATGCTCTAACTGTACCCATCATCATCAAGCGCCTTTCTTTGTGGTCTCATTTAATTAATCGAGAGAGGAATGTTTTACTTCTTTAATACAATTGTTTGCTTACAGAATAAAGTATCATAGACAAGAGTATTTCTGTCACTCGATGACAGTATTAGTTTATATGTACAAGTACATTTCTAAAACAAATCTCTCTTCTTATTTAATTGTATACAAAGTTGACAAGCCGCTGGTTAATACAAAAAAAACGCAGCACAGTTGCACTTAAAAGCCGAAAGCAAATAAACCCAGCAGGATTGTACAAATATATTTTGCTAAATGTAGTCTACATTCCTAAGATGTCTTCATTAAATTCGCATCCGAAACTCCCTCGAACCACCCGCAACAAAAAATGTTCAAGTTTAGACATCTTTCCCACTTAACCCTCCAACAAAGTGACTGTGACGTTTAATTAAATCCAGTCAGTGTGTTGCCCCGATTTGTAGATCCAGTGAGGCCCCAAACATCGCCACAACCACTCTCGCAATGTTTTCCCTTCCTTTCCTTACTGTTCCAGTTTCTAGTGTCCGGTGGAAGAAATCCTACACAGCGCAGAACATAATTCCCCTCTTCTCCGTACAATTAAGTTCTCTTTCTTTCTTTCCATGCTCCCTGTTTGCTACGCAGTATGCAAGGGGAAGAAACAAACAAACATCAACCATCGGCGCTGGCTGGCAGAGAGAGTTGAAGTAAATAACGGCCACGACGACGACGCATCTCCGTCACGTAATGAGCCGAGCAGTCACAGTAGTAGTGGTGGTGTGGCTCAAACCAAACTTAAAGTCGGTTTATGTACTAAAAAAAAAACCACCCACCACATGAGCACACCTCGTCGCACAAAACACGCTTCATGCACACAAATGAGAAGCCAGCCAGTCTGACGAAAATGGATAAATACATAAAGCGAACGAACAGGGGCGGGACGTGAGGCGGAAACTTACACCGTGGGGCAGTAGTAAGCCTCTTGTGATGTTGTTGGACCCCAGCAATCCGAATGCACACGTGCAGCATTCGAACGATGTATTCTGTGTAGTGAAGTGGCAATATGTTACTACCTCCAGTGGTAATGAAACTGCGGAGGGCCTAAATCCGGCTACATCGCACACCAACCCGGCCACGCACATAAAAAAAAGCTGCGCCCCGCAGACTGGCCGGTGCATTGTTTAGTGTCTTGATGAGGAACGAATTTTGAAACAAAACGCACAACACGGGGGCGTTTAGATGAGCGTATGTGTGCCAACCCCTGGGTGAGACGAGGGTGATAGGTGAGGTCAGCATGGAAAAGCAGAAAATCATAAGCAGAGCTTATCTTTGTTCGATCAAAAAAAAGAGTAACAGGATAGATTGTGTGCCGAACGCAGCAATGTCGGTGGAGAAATTGCATACGTCACAATCGCCATTTGGTTGCTTTCAATTTGTTATGTGAAACGAAGATCCTTTCTGAACTGTTACCTAATTCGCTCTTTTGTGTAAAATATGTTCACTTTTGCGGCTCACTTTTGCGGCCGAAGACGATGTCCATGGCCTATGCATTTACAAAAATTGTATGATTAAAAAACTAAGATATCATGTAACATTTGTGGTAGCATACCTTTGCGGGTGGCCTACTTTTTAACAGCTCTTGATCGTTGTTCCGCCCGCTCTCTTTTAAAGGTTCTGCATTGATGTGATCGCTTATACTGCGAGACTGTTGTTAAACTTTCCCCGAACCAAGAGGTGATTTTAATGTCAGTAGCTTAGCGTTTAATGAACTGTGAACTGTTCGACATTAATTTATCAACGTTTGGTTTTACGGTCTTCTTAACAGTCCGTTTGTAACGTAAAGATTTCAGACTGTAATTTTAAACAACAAATATGTGAAATAATGTAAATAAACTGAGTTCATAAAGATTAATAATGAAAGCAGAATTCAGTAGTGGTATAAAAAAATAATCTGCGCTAATTTGCAATGCCGTGAGCATGCTCAAAACTGGACCGATTCACAGCAAAAATTATCAAATGGAAAGACCCAAAACACCCATCAACATCTCCCGCCCCTTTAAAATCAAGCAGATTTAACGTAAAACTAGCAGAAAGATGCAAAATGAAAACTTTCACCACCCTTGGCACATACCCTTTTCTATCACCCTGTCTCTCTCACCGGCCCGCCGATGTTGACGATGCATTAACTTCATAGATTAAAAAGAAAAACAAAAAAAATCCGCGCACACCAAAAGCATATGGGAAGCATATTGCAATGTACGTTGTGCGGGGTGGGGTTTAGTCCTTGCTGGTCTTGCCTTTCAACGACGGTGAAGGACAACCTCGTTTGGCATGGTACCACCACCAAACAGAGCACCGGCAATGGTCAGTCCGTGCCGAAGGGCAAAAGTACACACCACAAACGACGAGGCTCGCTGGAAGTTGCATTAAAAGATGCACCACGGAGGACGGACACACACACACACACGCATCGAGCACCGTTGTACAGTGAAGCGTGACGGCGTGCAGAAGAGGAATTGTACGGTTGCGGAATGGCGCAAAAGCTGGTGTACGGTGGCACACAGCCGCGCTCCATCACTGCCTATTTTTTATGGCTGCTTCCCATAAGGTAACTGATCCCCCGTACAACCCCACCCCTCCCTTTCATCCTCTATCTAGCGATCGGCAAAAGCGCACAGTTTTCATCGACACCGGTGGGGCCTCGAAAAAAAAAAACAACATTTGCCTTCTCATAGCACCCACCACGGCAGACAGCAAAAGGAAGGGAAGGAGAAAATACAAACTCGTCGATCGATGCTGCGCTGGGGCTGTTTCGTGTGGGGGAACACGAAGGAATTCCCTTTCTCGTATGATGAACCAAACACACACACACACTCTTAGACAAATAATGCTAGTGGCAAACGCGCAAATCGAGGACACCGCGAGCGACAAACAACTCACGCGCGCGCTGCCCCAAAGGTAAGGTAATAGGGTGTTTTAGCAGTAGTTGTTGCTGCTTTGCAAATCCCACCCCACATAAAACGGGGGTAAAGGGGTGGTTAGAGCGCACTCCCCCCAACAAGAGGCAAAAGAAAACGAGAGAGTGTGAGAGAGAGAGAGAGAGAGCGCGCGCTCCTGGCAAATGTCAAAATTATAAACAGTGCAACGAGCAATGTCACGCGCACACCACCACCAGTACAAGGGACGGGTTTATGTGTTTGTGCGGCGCACGTTTATGCTTGGCGGGTTGTGAAATTGGTTACCCTTTGCGAAACAGAGCAGGGAAGGGGTTGATGATTGAGGGGTGAATCGATCGTACAAGATGCTGATGGTGGTCGTAGCAGTAGTAGTAGTAGTAGTAGTAGTAGTAGTAGTAGTAATGGTGATAGTGTGCGCATGTTTGTGAGTAGGGCCGGTCTGCTGCTACTGCCGATGTGATGGCACGCGCAAAACGAGCAAATTGATAATAGAGCAGTCCCTTGCCTGTGTGACGTCTTCATTTTCTTCTTTTATTTTTCTTTTCACGAAAGAGACAGAGAGAGAGAGAGAGAGACGTTGAGCGCGATGGAGTGTAATGTTGTTTTGATGGGAAGTAGGTGATCTTTGGAAGGAATTATGGTGCTCGTGCGCCCAAGCGCCCTCTACAACTCGTCGGTCATAACGTGATGGAAATGCTGCTCGATGTACGAGCATTGCAAACGACGTAAACGACGCAATCGAGAACAAGCCCCAAACCCCAATACAGCTTTTGACGTAAGACCCAAACATGCACACACGCGCAAACAGTCGCGTATGGCATATCAACATGTTTACGCGACCGACCCCGCGTATTGCTCTTCACCGCTAAAAGCCGGGAGAGAGCGTAGAGTGAGAAAGTAACTGTAGAGAAGAGAACATAGCGGCGTTATGCACGAAGCGTTCGCATATTTTTATCGATCATGAAACTATTAGAGAGTTTTATCTTATCCTTGTGTTTTGTGTGCATGATTAATGTTTTCCAATTTATCGTAGTGGGAGATATGAGTTCAAATAATGATAACAACATGAGCTCATCAATTTACTTTACTTGGTTGTTTACTCTTTTAGAGCGTTTCTTGCAATAAATCGCTTGCAAGCGACATAAGCATAAATTCTATGAAATAATTCTCCTACACATTTTCCCCTAACTTTTTACTGGTTGGAGCGATAGCAAGAGTCCAAGAAGAGATGACGGTACATGATAAGTTGTAACAAGCGGGTTGATAATGTACCGAAAATGAGGAGACAACTACGAGCCATCGAACCCACAGACACACACTCACACTGTTGTTGCCACAAGCAAGAAGCCCCTTCAAACATACCGGCCCCTCCCTCCATCATCCACAACCGCAACCCGAACCGAGCATGCGCACAAAGATAACAATGATACAACATGCACAGATACACCCACACACAAGAAGTTTTTCTCCACTCAAACACGGTTTTGTGTCTTTCGTCGTTGTTGATACCGTTCCGGTTGGATAGGAACGTCTTAATTTCCACAAAATTTAAGTATTTATTGAACAACTTTGTTGGGACGTCGTTTGCAGTTTGTTTCATGTTCCACTGTGTCGTTTATACCATGAAATGTGAACAACAATTATTATAATGCAAAGCATTTCTATAACCTCACTCAATAGCATCTTAGTGCTGCAGCACAACCTTAGAAACACAACAAAAAGGTAGCCGTACGGGAAGACGTAGCATGATAGAGATGCTCTTTAGCGAAGGTTTGCCAATTGTGGCCTTATTTAGAGATCCAAAGATTGGTTTCAACTACCACTCAACTAAAGCTACAATTCAAAATCGGCAAATCTATTATTCCGACAAAAATTAGGTAAATAATAAAACTCAAAATTCAATTTCAATTAAATTCAATTTTCCTATTTTATGTACTGAATTCCAATGCATGTTTGTAGAATGTATTTGTTTTTTTTTTTATAAAATATAGATTACAAACCATCATTGCATTAGAATATCGATGCAAAATGCATAAATTCAGCATTTTGAAGTTATTAGATTATGGCAACGAGTGGCAGATAATAATATTGCAAATCTTGTTCAAAACTAAAACGATGTATACAATTCTCAATAAGCAATCGTATTTCCAACCGCAGCATCTTACCCCCATCTCCCATAACTATACGACTCGCTTGAATGAGCTTCTTTCTGCACCGGAAGCCATTCGTTGCTCCCCACACGCTGTAAAAGAAAGGCACGATAGAAACAAAAGACACATAAACTACCATCCCCGCCTGTAGTAGGGAAAGACCAAAGAGAGCTTTTCCACGGCAAGGAAATTTACGAGATCATGGAAAAGCGCGACACAAGATGAAGATCGTGAGCCAACCATTCGTTTTTCGCACCGGCGCCACCACTCTCCCCGGAGAACCACAGTATAAACGCAACGGTAATAAATTCCTTCCCCAGCTTAGTGATGGTAGCTTAGCAAATCCGGGAAGGTAGTATCAGGGTATGTCAAGTACTGTTTATGATCATCTGAATTGATGTTAATCACTCTTCAAGGAAACACCTGTTTTACTACGAGGATATGATATTTTTACAGCATTTCTAGGATTTTAATGCACTTTAAAGCACTGCTACACTAGTTTTCTTTTTGTTTTCATTCGCCTTGCAAATGCGCAACTCTCCACAGTGGTATCATGGTATTCTTTATGTCCGTTTTTACAAGTTTTCTTCTATCCCCACCCATCGAAAGACGACGACGACGGGTCATCGTCATGTATATGGCTCTGCCATAAAATAGTTCCCAGACTGGCAGGTCTTTTCGAGATCCGTGACTTCTGCTTTTCTGCAGCTTTTCCATCCATTCGCTTCAACCACCTCTCCTTCGATCCATATTTTTCAGCAGTGATTCCTGCTGTAACTTGCCCCACGAAGCAGGGAAAACATACCAAAGGGGGTTTAATAGTCGAAAACAAAACAAAGCTCCTCTCTAACACACACACACACACACACACATACGGTAGGGCAGGGAAATCTCGAGACTCGAACCCAGCTCACGGAGAATGGGAAAGAAAAGCGAATGGAAAATGCTGTACACTGCTTGCACACACAAACACAGAGCGCACATACACATTATTGGCTGCCTGCACTCAAACCCGTCGTCCCCGTGTTCACGCGTGAAAAGTAAAGGGAAGTGAAGGAAAAGAGGTTGAGTGACCTCAGAAAACGCCAGACGGCGGCGGCGGCGGCCGGAACAGCAGAGAATGAATGAAATGAACAGAAAAGATGAATGCACTGGCGAACGGGTGGTACCCTCACGAGCGAAGAACGCGGTGCAAAGCCGAAACACCGCGGACCAACGAACTTCGGAGGCCATCTCTCGCCGGTGGTGATGAAAACTACTGCCAAAAGTAACGGATCTTATCGTGTGCTTGTGTCTTCTTAGAGGAATGTTTGATGTGATTGGGGTTTGGAGAAGTTTTCTCATCTTTAAAACCAGAAATACTTTTAAATTGGTTTGAGGTGCGGCAGAAAACGATTGAGTAACTGTGGGTTCCATTTTAGTCGCAATATTTCCAATAAAAAGCTTACAAAACATAGCCAACAAACTCAAAAACTGAGGAGGGTACATCACGGATAGCTTGTTGAATGAAAGATTCCCAAAAACTCTTTCACCGCTGAAACATATGGCTGATGATGATGTGAAAAGGGCGAACTGTTTCTTCAAGCTTTCCTCACGAAGAGTGGAGCCGAAAGCCCTCGTTTTGATTCGAGCGTCTTTTTAACATTTTTTTCGTAGTTGCTGCTTTTCTTAGGCCATCTTCTCCTTCTCCCAATCATCACACGCCACACTTCACACTGAGCAACAGAGAGAGGGTCGATGGCCGCCACGGGGCCTTAGCGGAGGTTGTACCCAAGCAGCAAGGGAACTTCACCGTGGCCGCGTGCGAAACGAGACCTCCACACTCCGCTACACTACATCGCTTACGCGTTTTTCCTCTACCCGTAACTGTCTGTCGCTCTAAAAAAAAAACAGGGCTCTTTCTTTCAATTCTCTTTCTACAGGTAAGATCAAGACGTCTGTGGAGCGGTGGTGGCGAACACGCAGGGTGAACGAAAAAGTAGTACAATACACTCTTTTTCTCGGTTCACGAATGCTGCTGCTCCTGCTGCAACTGAACCGCTTCTTCAGCTTTTTCGTTTCACTCGTCAGATGCTTCACTGGCTTTCGATCTACCGCAAGGAAAACTGAAGTCGGGTTGTGTGGTTGTCCACGGTCGAAATGGTCGACTGTGGCGAGAACAGTCTGGGCACAATAATGGAAGCATAATTAACAAGTACTCCATCCATTTCATTGGCTATGAAATGATTAAAAGAAATAAAGCATTACAAAACAAAAGTACACAAATGTTGCTTGATTATAACGGGTTATCCACAGCACAGCACCACCAGAAAGCTCAGGATCGCGTGCGTTCGCGTGTAATTAATGATGACATTAACGACATTCACCCCACACAAACGGCAATATACTCGCATGCAAATTGGTTTGGCTGTGTGCTCGAGCTACAATGTCGTGCAAATTCGGTTTTGGTGACACTTTTCGGTCAGCACCTGTCTGCGAATGTAACTGTTTAATTTTGGTAATGTCGAACGTAAATTTGGAAAACTATTTGCCCAATTTTGTCTTAGCAACGACAAAAAGAGACAGTATGATCTACTCTATTGAGTCAACGATCAACGAGACCACAGTTAATAGTAAGTTTTATAGAGTATTCTTTACATCATCAAATAAAAATAATTAATTTGTAAACACGGAGGGTATCATAATCCATTATCAATTATGTTTCGAAAACACAATGGCACGCTTTTAAAGAAATACACCCTAAAACACATACGCCACTCGTTTACAATATTATGCACACACACAACCGCACAAAAACCATGTGCGCGTCAGTGCATTGAATTAAAGGAATGCTCTTAAATCAAGACTTCCAGCACGCCTGCTCGTACATCATAGCTGGAAGATTGGGAGCTGCTGCACCACTACAAGTGCAATGCTCACCTTTTGCAGAGGAAAACCGGAAAGCATTGTTCTCTTCCACGCAGCTGTAGATGAAGATGTGTGGTGGGACGGTGCAAATGCAAATTTATTCTCCTGCACGGTGCATACAAAATTACACATGTGCCCCGTTGCACAAACGCTTTTCCCTTTCCATGCGGCGCCATACCACCGATGACGACGATGATAATGGTGATATCGATATTGTGAGGCAGTTTTTGTTTGTTTCTCTTACACGTGCAAAGTGTCTGTCGATGTGATGAAGCAGCGGGAAAAGGGAGAAGAACAGCAGTGACGATGACGATAGTTCACTTAAACATCCGATCGAGGGTGTCTCTACACAAATCGTTTTGAAACTAATTAAACTTAAACATCAAATCCTAAACGCTTAAAGTTCCCTATCACATTAAGCTCATTCATTCCATAAAGCGAATTCAAAGCAATGAGAAAAATGGTTAGGGAAACCTTTTTTTAACATACTATGGCCAATCCATTCGATACGCATCGCTTCACGGAGCTACCACGGCACATAACACTACAAGTTAAAGACACAAACACACACACACTAGGGAGCGGTGTTTCGCTTCATGAAATTCCCTCATTCTGACTTCCCTTTTCTACCAATGGCTGCGAAACCTCACTATCATAAATCCACAGCGTGAAGTGAAAAAAAACGCTTTAAAGTCTACTAAATGTCACTACCAGGCGACTGTGGAGGAGCATAACACCACTACCACCACCAGCAGGCAGGCGCACATTAGCAAGTGATCATAAACAAGTGGGCACTCATAACTTGTGTCCCCTACACCAACGCTTTTTCTCTGTCCCTCACCCAACATGTACCGTTGGATGCCGACATATTAAATGCGCATACGCAGGCAGGGACGGGTTCTTTCTGCTAGTTTAAAACGCCGAAACAAACAAACGCTACCCGATGTGCGGCGAGCGTGCGTATGTTTATTTTGTTTGAATTGGCCTTGAAGCTTCAGGGAAAACTATTTTCAACCACGCTCCTACAACTAAAGGAGCAGAGCAAGCCGGTATAGAACCAAGGATGATAAGAAAGCAAATAGCCTTTATCTGTAGTGTTTCGACATGGATTGACTTGCCTTTATATTGTTGCTTATATAATAATATTTGGCTAGATAGTGCAACACAGTGTCCCGAAGATTACTTCAGCTAGTAGTATCATCGTGGAAAGCAAATTTAAGTTTAAATAATTATTAAAAACAAGCTAAATAGTCTTTAAATTCTGCACTTTTGTGAAAAATCATATCATATCATTTCATCATTTCAATTTTTATGTTTTAAACGTTAAAAATCCCCTGTGGTGATTAAATTTTACTTTACCGTTGACGTAGATATTGCTAGTGTTGAATACATTTTATTGAAATTTACCAGCCAAAATAGCTAAGGTGATTAGTTCCAGGGTTAGTAAATAAAGGCAAAAACCCTCGGCAACTACGGTTCGAAGGCTTCCGTGTACATTTGCCCAATAAGCATAAAACGATTTGGAACCAAAAAAAAGGCCCATCTCCATGAAGCACGCACACACTGCCAGCGACCAGGGACCCTTCCATGTACTGGAGAGTGAAGACAACAGCAGCTGACACACGCCAAACAGCGGCCCAGCGAGTCGTGAAGCAAAGGAATGCACACTCTATGTAAAAGGGCATTAGAACGTTGCCAACGTCGGTTATGCGCATGATTACGGCTGAAGGAGCGTTTGAAGTTTTCTTTTAACTTTTTCTTCATTGCAATAGAAGAAAGTTCAAAGGACTGTACGTTAGCGAGGTATTGCACATAAGTATGGATCTTTTAACGTAATAAAACTGTATCATGCTTATCCTTTTACAAATGAGAGAGAGAGGAGAGACGTGAGAAGAGCAACATGTTGTACAAATTAACAATAAAAATATGTCAACTCTCATCTGTGAGTCACGCAGAGACTCGTTTCTATGTTGATGAGTATACCCCCGTTTGCTGAACGATCGACAACCGGCTCCGGGTTATTGAGTTAGGCCGGTTTATTGATGACTCAGAGCAACGAAGCGACCGCGCCTCCCGATTAGGGAGGATTCCGCGATTTCTGTTGCTCAAAATTAACCACGGTGTCTTGGTATTTGCATTTCGATACTTTCTCGATTTCGTTTCTGCAACTTTTTTGTATTCATTTGGAAGTAAAATTATTGTTCATTAATAATTATTTGGAGGGTTTCCAAAAAGTCATGAAAACTTTTTAACTCATGATTAAGATACTGAGAGCATATCCACTGGCAATGCATTTTATATTAAATTTATTTCCTTTAAATAGCATAGAATTGATTGCCCCCAACAAATGAATATTTATGAATCTTTGTTTCTAAAAAACACAAAAAATCATAGGAAAGCCAACATTTTATGCTTCCCAACAATACAATGTTGCACCAGCTGCCGATCAACTGTCTATGGGTGTGTTTGTATTTGTTTATTCGCAGACAATTCTAAAGCCGGCGCGAGTCATACAAACCCATTAAATCCCATTTACGACGTGAAGGATCATAACGATCTCTGGGCGCCAGGGGAGGGTCAGAGGGCTCCTCTTTGTGACGTGATCGTATCGCACATTTTCTAGACGTAGACGCTAAATTGCACATGCTAGAGGAAACTTTATACTGCTGGTGCTGCATGCCGGAACACAACTGCAGTACTTCTTGCTCCTCAAACCCACCTCCCCAGTTTTTACCAAATGCCACAAACGGCCCGAGAAAACGATCGTTTTACGAGTTTACTGCCGCATTTACGATCTAGAGCCGATGCAACCGCGACCACATCGGTTCAACGCGCAAAACACACACACACTTACAGCGCAGATCATTGAATGTGTGCAATGCATAAAGAGGCACAATTATCACATACTTAATAATAAAAGTGCCATAAAAACCACACAGCAGCACGACACGATCTACGTACAGACAACTACTTATGGTTGTAAAGGGGATTGATTAAAAAATGGGGGAAAAGGAATGCGGACAGTAAAATGCAAAATCGCACCATGTAATGGTAATTTAAACGGTAGCTAGATAGGTCTACGGGTTCAAATTATGATTGTTTAATGAAAAAGTGTTATTAGTGGATTCTTTAACGTATTAAATTAATCAGGTGAATTTCACTTACACCTTTATTACCGATAGCGATATAGTCCCTCACTTCAGAACGTCTGAAATCGGACATTTGATTGAATTCACTCTAGCGGGTGGTGGCAGCGATAGAGAGCTTGCGTATCAAATCAGACCACAAAGGAAGCTCCCCAGTTCTTTGATAACAACCGAACGCTCCAATGCCACTTTTGTTAACTCCTAGGAAAGATAAGAGATGATAAAAATGACGTAGGACCATTGGCCTCTGTTCAGCGCCTAGAGGAAACTCGTGCGACCACAAGGCAGGAGAACTTGACCAACGCGCGACCTGCCTCCTTCAGGGTCGTTCCGGTTTCCACCACGATAACGATCCAAAAACGCACCCCGAAGAAGACGGTGACGACAGGGCGCAAAAAACAAAAAAAAATCGCTGCCAGCCCCTTCCCGGTATCAATTGTCCGCATCGACTCTGATAAGAGGGAGATACTTTCCCAAGGGGTGACTGCCATTTACCACACAAGCAGAACAAAATTGTGTCTCTTCTGTGAACCAAGCGATTTTCCATTGCGCTTGTGGTTACACCCTGCCGAGGGGGGTTAAGTGAAACGGGCACACACGCTGTTAGACACAGCATCTTTTCTATTATAGCAGCATGATTGTACTCCGCCAAGGAATGAAGGATGATGGTTTCATCGGAACCAATTTCGCACTCATAATCGCGATCGCTTTCGATTTCTTTCGTGTGCGGTACACATTTGTTGGGGACTCGCGAGTCGCAACATTGCTCTTATCAGCAACAACACCGAGATTTGCTGAAGGAAGACACACAAGTAACCGTTAAACGAGTTCCCAAAACCAACAACCACAAAACAGCAAATTAGAGAAGTGATAAGATGGTTGGTTTTGCTCAAATTACGCTGAGAACTGCTAAACACGGTCACGCAACATTGAGGACGGCTCACAGATCTGTGAGAGCTGATTTTTATTTACAACCCACAACGATCGGCTTGTAAATCTGATTGTGAAGTTGAATTATACGTTTTTTGAAGCACTTGATCATACAGTGCACGACAGGCGTATAGAAGACTTACAACTTTGGAACTTAAACAAATTAAGAAGAAATTATTGATTCGTAAGTTTTAACGCTTCTTTAGGTAAATGTGTTAACAAACAAATAATTCAGCTCTGATAGAATGTGTGACTACAGCGAGTACTAGCTATCATAAAGGCTCCAGACAAAAATAGTAGAACGAAACTAAGCTGGCAACAAAAACTGTTTGAATTGAAATGGTGGAGCAAATGAGGAAGCTCATAATCTGAGAAGATGATCTATAGGTTGATCTGATCGGAAAACCTTTGGTTGTTCGTGGCAAGAGGTAGTGAGCATTGAGAGCTACACTTTCCACTTGCCCTGCAGTTTCTCAGTATCTACTACATCCTAAATATATCTTTCAAGTTTGTTGATTGACGATGTCGAGGTTCAAATCTCACCCGGATCGTTCTTCATCTAGGTGGTATTAACAGATCTGGTATGACAGAAATGACCGGCATGAACTTAGAAAGTTGTAACGCCAAAAAGATGATAATGAAGAACAAGTTAGTTGATCGCTGATTGCCATTACTAACGTAAGCACACAAGTAAACACACAACACAAACAAACACTGCACAATTATGACTTTAAAAAGTCTGCTTAGTGTCATTTGTTCCTCTTAGTGCACTACATACACTTAATCACACACACATGCGCAGGCTAAACGTCATGTTTCTATCAACAGTCAACCACGGGAAACCTTCCGTCCTACTGAGTTCCTCACAATGTTGTTTGTTTATTTATTCGCCCAGTTCAGTAACGTTTTACGGGAAGTCATTATTTACACAACCTACACACACGTACAAACACTTGCGGTCGAAGCGGAACATTCCATCCCGGAGCACAGCCTAATGAGGGGGTACACCAACAATTATTTCTTTTAGGACAGTTGAACAATTGGTAGAAGAGAGCAAGGCCAGTAAAACAACTACTGTTTGGCTTTTGTAACAATATACGGCGTTCAACCGGAAAATCAACGATCCCATTTTTGGACAAACGCATTCAAACATATTCAAACAATTTTTTGAAGTTTTACAAAAGTTTCCCGCATGTGATAGATGTTTTTAATATAACTTGGAATTCAAGCTTCACTTTACACTTTTCTTTGACGTTTGGTTAAAGACGCCTGACCATAAAAGCCAGCTATATTCAGAATCCCATATGGACTATGTCCCAGCTTACTGGCTACTTTTTGTATTTGTTTGGTAGTTCGGTGATATAAAACTAGACTCGCCGATTTTCGCAGAGTCTGCACGTAGAACAATTCTCATCTTTGAACCTTTCATAATTGATCAGGCATCTAGCCTGTTGTAGTGAGTACCCAAAGTCACAGAAATCCCTAGATTCTTCATTTCCAATAAAGACAGGTCTTGATCGAAAATTAGTTGTGATGGCCAGAAAAATATTTCGGTTAAATTCTTCTCGCGACGCCGGAAAACTGAACCGCTGTGCTGTGTTGATGTAGATATTACGTTGATTGGGAAACTGTGCGACGGATGAATCTCTAACTACAGCTGATCTTTCACAGTAACACTTACCAAAGCGAAGAAGTTTGTGTGGCAATCTTCCAAACTGGCGCCGTTAGTTTGGTGATTCTGGTGCGTCATGCTTGTATTGTTGTAACAAACATTTTCTTACAGACGAACAGGTGTAATTTAAGAGCGTTGGTCGGGTGGTTTTTGCTTTTCCTTCTATTTTGTGTATGCTGCTACTGTTGTATGCGTTGAAGACGGCCACGACCGAATGCGGTGAGAAAATGAGGTGAAAATTTAGCAACACACGCGCACACTTGTGTATAACACGCACACACACGCTAGACACACTGCTCACAGCACACCGTCACACTCGGTAGATAATTTCTTATCTATTTTCCACACCCCTTCCTCTTTCTCTCCCTTCACACACGCACGTACAATAATTTATCTATATTTGCGGGATACACTCTATGCGCTTTTCGCTACACTACAAGAAGCGTGCTGGCCACGATGCCACGATGTACTCGTATGCTGCATACTTGGGGCACTACGCGACTTAAGCTACACCGACACTGCCTCAATCAAGTAGGTCGATCGAGTAACCGCCGCCGCCCGTCGCAGCAAGCGAACGCGATGATGATGGTGATGATGATGACGATGGTCGCGTTGTTGTTGCAGTGGGTAAACCGTAAACAACAACATTGGTACACTAATTTTACAAACCACCACACGCGCGCACACACAAACACACTCTCTCGCGAGGGGTTATACACACGAATACGTTTAATTGCACTAAACACGGGATTGTAGAAACAAATACCCCGCGATAACTCTCTCTCTCTCTCGCTTACACAACAGCGTAACCACTGCGAGGCAGGTAAACGACGTGGTGGTAGTAGTGGTAAGTAGTAATAGGTAGGGTAGAAGCAAAAGGGAGCCTACTACTTCTTTTTTTTGCTTCTCAAATTTCTCTCTACAATATTGCAACCTTTATTTCTTTACTTTTTTTTTTATTTACTTCGCTCTGCCCAATGCACTTTCTCTTTTGCAGGCTTATTAATGCCCATTCACCATTCACCCTGGTGTGCTCTATTTATTACTATACTATTTGCTTCGTTTTATCCACACACAAGCACGGGGGCACACTTTTTTCGTGATGACTTTTGACAGATTTTGAATACGCCTTCACTCCCTTTCTTTCTCCACGAACATGATACTGCGGTACACAAACACACTTTTCTTCACGAACCGAACACAATAAATAACATCTTTCTCGCACTTTGATGGCGGATCCGACACGCTCGGCGACCGTTGCGTTTCTGTGCCGTCAAGTGTAGTATAAGGTTTAAGTGTAGGAGCCGGATCGTACGAGCCCTTCCTCTATTCTGCACACACTTTCGAAAATTAG
Source organism: Anopheles epiroticus (assembly GCA_000349105.1). Taxonomy (NCBI): domain Eukaryota; kingdom Metazoa; phylum Arthropoda; class Insecta; order Diptera; family Culicidae; genus Anopheles; species Anopheles epiroticus. Next base: position 48,800 of record KB670981.1, on the reverse strand, counting down.
GGAGAATCGACGTACACGCGCGCACACACAGCGGAGTAGGCGACCACTACCTTTCTGTCAGCTCGCACCATACAGTTAACCGCACGAAACTGATGAAACTCGGCTGAGAAAAGCTGAAGCAGCCGCGACCGATGGTTGTTCATCCCCCCTCCCTATACACACACACGGGCGCACACGTTCGGCCACGAATCAGGATGCACGAGCGCGCACGGTACGCACACAATCGCAAGCGCGAAGGTGACGGCGACGCGATTATAGGCGCACACACAAAAGCAGCTGTGTATGAGTGTTCCTAAAAGGTGCTGCTGATGCTGTTCGCGCTTGTTGAGGCCACCACTCTCACTCTATCTCGTTATGGGTTCTCTCTCTCGCTCTCTCTCTTCGGTTCACGCTCGCCGAGCTACACGCAGTGTGGAGCACTTTTTCGTCATTGATTTGAGCGATTTGCTTGACTGTTTGTTTTTTTTTCTTTCGTCTTCTTTCCTATACGATCGATGCACCCTTGTTCACGTTACCACACCACGATTAGTCGGCGTGTTCGGGGGTGAAAAAGTGCATTTTCCTTTTTGCACTGTTGCTCCCTACCTTATTGCACCAAGGTTTTACGCACTCTATTGCCTTTTACACACCTTTTTCTTTGCGATCCCGATCGGGGACGTTTTCTTCTCTTCTTTTTGGCACACTGGTGTCACTGAGCCGTAATAAATAAACACACACATACACATTACAACATAGAGAGAGACACACGCACACTAGTCCACGGTGTACAGCAGTACCTTGCACACACTGTTCCAACGGAGGCGACGACGGACGTTGATCGATCCCCCGTCAAGTCTGCACTGAAGACGACTCTCCGCTACTGCTGCCTTCAAACGCACTGTCGCTAAACGCATTTGCTGCTAGACGCACACTGTAATGGGGGAAAAAAGAGAGAAGAGGAGAAATATGGTAAAAGAAGATAGAGTAAAACGGTTCTGTTGTGGCCTACACACACACACCCCACCCAACTGCCCCTTAAATTCAAACCCCTTTTACTGCTACAAATCCAGTGATAGAAAGTGGTACACAAATCGATGAACAATCACTACACCACCACTACTACTACTACTACTATCTCACCAACAGTACCCGAGTGTACCCAGCGTGTAATCATTAGATTGAAGAGAATGTATGTGTGGGCCTCGGTGTATGGCCGTTCGGCGTTCAGTCTCATCGCGAATGGAATTCAAATTGTGATGGCGCTTGCGGGATAATGCAAGGGCAATTTGTGTGTGTGTGTGTGTGCGAGGAAGGGCAAGGGAAGAAAAAAAAACTCGCTGCGCCAATTCGAAGAAGGTCGATCGCGCGCGCCTGTAACTGTAGCTGTGTGGGTGCGCGTACGCAGAGCAATGAAACGTTCCGTGCACTCTCACGCTATGGAGAGGAAGAGAGAAAGAGAAACTACGTAAAGGTTTCTCTTAGGGCGCCCCCGTACACGCACACCGGTGGAGTGATTCAAATACTAAATTACATTCAAAATTTTACTCTTTAATACGTTCTTTTCAAAAATATCCATTATTTTTGATTAATTTCTAGCTTGTGCACAAACACTTTGGAAAGAAACGAGCAACGCATACAGCGGCGAATGTCCTTTAGCAAACCCTTGAAGTCGTGCGTAAATCGAAACATAGCCTACTTTAAGGCTGTGTGGACAACCATCTCAGTATGGGTAAGACACTAACACACACTCTATTATCTTGTCGTCTAGCACACAACAAAAAGGTATCTAACATTATTTCGCAGCAACGCACACGCACACCACTGAGCATCGGCTGCTGCTGCCAGCGGCACCGCTTTGGAAAAGAAGCAACAAAAAAGGTCCATGGCTAAATTAACGCACCATCCCACCATCTAATCTTATCGTGTAATTGTTTCAACTGTACGCACCACACACAAGCTTCTGTTTGCTAAAACTAACACTTGCTGCCACTTGCTACCTTTTTATTTCACCGAGTGCTTATCTTCCTGGATTGGAGGTACACAGATCCTTGTGTCAAAAACGACATCATACACACCTCTCTCTTTCTCTCTCGATCTAGCACGACACAAGGATGTGCTTGCGGTGTATGTGTTTGTAGTGCACAGTCTAGTTCGAATGCCTTGCTTGGCTGTGTGCTGTCGACAGCGTACCTTTTCTCATCCAGTTCAAAATTTCCTATTGCTACCTACACAAGCGTCCGAACGCACGCTGAAACAGGGCCGAAAAGAAAAACAAGTTTTGCGGTGTGCGCAACAGCCCACGGGCGAAGGGAAAAACTGCAAAAATGGACTGTATTGTATAGGGAGGGTTGATTACAGTGGATTGGAGGGACAAGCAAATCTTCTCACCCTTTCTCACTCTGACTTGGCTGAAGCACACGGCACCTACACGCTCAACGGGGCGGTACGGGTGAAGGAGACCGAATCGCATCGCATCAAATTGATCGTAACACAGGCGGTGTGCGTACAACAGGCACACGCACACACACTACCGTACTTAAGCAAACTTCAAACACAGTGTGAGCGGAATGTTACTTTAAAAAGTGTTGCACACTGTTATCTACACTAAGTGGCGAATGTCTCTGACGAGCAAAGTCACTCTAATAAATAGACAGACAGACTGTTATCTACTGTTGTCACCAACTAGTAACAACCATTTTCAAAAGGGTAATTTAAATCCGAATCAAAACGACAAAATAAATTACAAACCGGACATCTACTACCTACACACAAACGCCAACACTGGCGATCTCGATTTGCTTATTTATTTTCTCCCCAGTGAAACGAGGCCACTGTATTCTTACTACCGCACACACACGCGCGTATCGCTGCAAACGTTACGCACTGTACTCGCCAGCCCGCATGCTGTGTACAACGCAGATCAGAAAAATAACGGCCTCACCAACACACACACCGAAGCGTGCACGCACGCTCTCGCTTTTGTTCTCTTTCTCTCCCCTACTTCAACGCATCACTCTTTCGCACTCACACAATCGTATTCTGAATGCACAGCGAGAGGATGGAATTGGGGATGAAAGCTGTTTAAATGTACAAAGAAAATTCCTGCCCAAAAAACCAATAATTGCCCGTACGGTGGGCCATTTTCCAGGAATGCCGTTATGCGTGGGGATTTCCAATGCTTTTCCTCACCCGCCCGAGGCGTACTTTGCACTGTTCGCATGCTGTTACCGAAAAGTCCTATGGCTACCCTGATGGTTCGCCTTAAGGGCACACGGTTGGTAATAATAAATACGCGCACACGCTTACTTCCGGATTCCGCGAGAGTGTCACAAAGCAAGTGCGAGAGCTTGAGAGGAAAACCTGCTTTTCTTTTAATCACACACTGCTTGCGAGTTTCACCGAAACAAGATTTTGCCTGCTTTGGTTCGTCGTCGCGCTGTGTCTTTCGTGGCTTTCGGCTTACTCACACAGGCACGCTCTTTGCTCCACTGGCTGCACACAACCTCTTTCTTTTTCCCTATCCCTGCTGGTGATGGATGGTCACCTCTCTCACACTATCGCTCTCTCATTCCACACTGTGTGTGCAATATTCAGCACCACGCTCGAGTAGAGTCATCGATCCAACTCGTTTGCTTCTAAAATAGCAGCGTTCACACTGTGCACGGTTGCTTGATACTTCATTTCTGCTTGTTAGTGACACGGCTGTAACGCACCTTTATTAACGGCTGTGCTGAGCGTTGAGTAGGCTGCAACTGCTGAACGAAAGACACACAGCATCACTTGTGCCTGTGCACGCACACACTCACACGCGGTGAAACGAAGTTCGCAAACGGCACCGCACTGAATGGCATGCTGACACGGGTCGGTGTTTAGCAAGAGTCTGCTGCTCTGCGGCCTGCCTGAGCCATCTTGGCTGTGAGAATGGTTCACCGATGCACACGCTCAACCAAGCGGAGTATGTAAAGCGTATGTTGCTTCGCACGCACACACACGACTGCACGAGCGCGCGCACAACGAGCACGGAGCAGGTATGTGCGGGCCATCGCGATTTGACAGCTAGCCGGAGTTTGCTGGTCGATTAGGCGGTGGTCTGTGTGAATGTGTTGAGCAAGCTATCGTTTGACATTTTCAGTCAAACATTTGGCAATGATAACAAATATTAATAAAATATATTTTATAAGTTTTTTTACAACACATATTTGCGAAATTTACTTTTAGCAAAAAAGCAAAAAAAGATAGCAAAAAAAAAAAACATTAAAAACAGAAAGTCAAGGAGAAAAATACGAGTATGTAGATATAATGCAGCACCGATTATCCGGACTCGTTCGGTCTCGAGTATTCTTGGATAATTGAAAAGCACGAATAAGAGAAAAAATTGGCTTTACAAAGCCTGATTCAATATGTATTTTTAAGTTTTTAAAGATAATTTGATAAACAAGCTTACTTTCGAATAATAACTGCCATTTTAATCAACCAACGTATTAATGTGTAATGTAATGTATTAAATGAATTGAGAACTAATTTTACTATAAGAATTTCTTGAGTAATGATAAAACTGTTCCCTAACGGTTATTTTATAAGTTTCTTCAAGTCAATCAAACTTTTTCTTTCTGAATTGTCTTTTCTGTACAACATGGATAAACGTACAGCTACATAAAAGGTATTCGAATAAATGGCGCTCCATTGTCATCAAAACGTCAATTGAATTAGATCTATTGTAAAACTGTGAAACTGACATGACACTGACGTAAAAAAAAATTAGCTTCAAAGATGTCCCCATATTAAATATAAAAAAATATTAGCCTGCTATGTGAATGAAATGATCTCCCTCTCTCTCTCTCTCCCCGGCCCAGAGCCATTCTTAAAATCGTTTCCTTATTCAGCGCAACGATAGTATAGTTAGCGAAAATTATAGTGACTCATTCATTTATGTAGCCTGCAACACTCCCTGACCATGGCCTAAGGAGTAGTTTGGGCGACGCTTTAAATCGAGCTTGCGACAGCGTTTGAGTTGAATTCCACTAGATGGCACTAAAAACGCCAAGAAGATGTTTAAATTTCAACGGTTTAGAAGCTATTTGAAATTTTTAATTTTAGCATGCCTTTTTTGCAATTTAAACACAGAAAAGCAAGTTTAAGTAGCTAAAATTACGTTTAATTTCCGCTTTACATATCCATACTTTGTACATTTAACACATAGCGTGAGTAACGTTGGCAAACTTAAGTGTGAGATTAAGAACAATAGCTACAATTTCCATACGTACCGATCTAATTTCAAGATGCATCACGCTTGAGCTGCTACGATCGGGCTGATCTAATGAAGTCACGAAACGGTGGTGCTAAAATGCTCATCACAACATTTAACCCTATCGGCATAAGATAATCTTCATCTCGGCCGCTCCTCGTCTCCTGTTTTTTCCCTCGCAACCCTTTCCATTGGTGCATCTTTTCGTTGCATTCATCCAACCATTCCCTTGCCACCATGCCAGATCGATCTCCAAAGACTCGGAGCCACATTTGAATACCATCCATCTATCGGCCGCTATCGCAGGGTCAGAATCGTTGGCCATCGTTGTTAGCTCGGCCATTAGCCGTGGCCGTACCGGTGGCCGTAAATCATCCGCCAGCCCACCAACCGTGAAATGACACTTCCATTGTGGCAAATGAGACGTCGCTGTCGGTGCTGGAGGTGCACGGGTGGGCCAGGTCGGTCGGTTGAATTGTTTTATGACGTTGCAGTGCAGCGCGAGTGATCGCGTTTCTTCGGAATTGCATTCTCACACTCAGCGTCCGCAGGGGTGAGCGCGATAAATTCAATTATGATAGCAACAAACAAACGACACGAACATGATCAGAATGCACCGGCAGCGGGTGGGAGGAGGGGGAGGGAATGGATGGGAGGATGAAGATTGCGCAGTACAAGATATCGTGATGATTTGTTTAAATTGTAGCTAGTGCTAGTGGTACTTCAGGGTTTTTTTTTCGGTGTGCACTAGTTCAGTTTGTGAAGCTTTTTTTTTTTGGTGGTTGTGTGAATTGCCCAATCTTCTACCGGGTGGCCTTGAGAGGGTGGGAATTGGGAGGCCCGTGGGCTGCTGTTCTCTGTGCTGTGAGACATTGTGATGTGTTAATCTTAATTTGCTCGCTTTAGCTGTCAGATTTGGTCGGTTGCTGCGCCAGCAAAGAAAAGATTTCATATCGCACACTAACCTTAATGTCAAATGTCTGACTATGAAGCTGATTAAAGCTACTAAAAAATATGCTAAATGTATGCTAGCCGTGATTGTCAAAAATGAATGATCATTGCCATTTGTCGACTGTGCTGACATCTGACAAAACATCAGATAACAAATAAGATGATTATTTTTATTTCAATTTGCCCCTGTTGATGATTACGGTTGGTAGTTGGTGCCATATTTAGTTGGTTTGTTCGTCTTTAAATGTTGATGGTTCAAGGTTAACTATTGTTATTGTTTGTTTATTTTGATGTTGGATGATGTCTAATCGCATAATAACATTTATAACAATAATGCATAATTGATCTAAGTATGTATTTAATAATAATAAAAACTGTATATAATAATAATGATTCATTCTTCACCCCTGTAAGTAACTTGATAGTTTTGGAAACGATAGTTGAAACATAATCAAGAAAAAATACTATTGTGTTGAACGTTTTGTCAGGAACCAAGCAAATAAGAAGTCCAGTAAACATAAACGTATTATTAGAACATTTAAATGAATATATTGAAAACCGATTGCTGATCTAAAGTTTTTCCCCTGTTCCATCCCCTTCCGTCACATCTCGTATCTCGCATTGTCCAACTCAAAAGGAAAGGAAAAACACGCCCGATCGCGATATGTATGGTGAGAAGATGGCGTTGAATGCTTTTGCTTCATGCTTGTACAACAGCATATTTGTGTTTTTCTTCTCCCGCTCACCTAACCGACACCATCGGCCGACACCAGTTCGAAGCAGCACTTATTGGTGCGGTTATTGTAGCAAATCGCTTTGTGATGGTTGTTTTTCTTTGCCCGAAAAAAACCATTGCCCAACGCTCGATCGAAAGCTCCCTCTGGGCAGAGTCGCTGGGAAAAAGGTGAACCGCTCGGTGACCCATCTTCGGTCCATGGCGTCCTCCAAGGTGGCATGTGGAAACAGTGCCATCCATTGCGTCAGATTTTGCTTTTGCTGAAAGGTTTTCTTTTCTTTCCTATTTTTGGTGCTGTCGTTCCATTTGCAATAGAGGACAATTTCAATCCATAAACTGACCAGCGTAAACCAGGTGGTTGGCTTTATAGCTTGTCTAAGATTTTTTTATTGCAGTTTTTAAAGTACAGTGTGCTACCAATCACTATCCAATCTTATCGGGATAAGTTCATACTAAGGAGTTTCTTCAACAGCTGTCACATCTGTATACTAAAAGGTGTATATTATCAAATTACAAATTAATTAGTGATTGTTATGCTAGCTTCCAATTCAATTTCACTTTCCAATGGTTTTTAAAGGATACTTAAAGTGACATGAAAATGATGACAAAAATCAAGTCTTTTTAAAACGTCGTAGAACTAATTGTTTCTTGTAGTGAATATATGTAAAATAAGTAGCCGCTGCTCAAAATCTTCTCAAAACTATCACAACATTCCGTTCTACTTAGAAATTTACTTAGAAAACTCTGTAATGATTTTAATTTTCATCTCCGTTTCTCCACCTTTTTTATTGCATTTAAATACTGCACAACGATGAGAACGCAAAACCTCTGATGTGTCCGATTACAGTCCGGTGCAGGGTGTCCCTTAGTGCCACCGTAACCCTAGCATTAACCGACGTAAAAACTCTTGCCTCACATCACGGGTGCAACAACTGCCAACGCTAATCCGTAGTCACCGATTCGTTAAATTTCCGTCATCCATCGCGCACGAAATGATAGCTCTATTAGCATCTGCATCGAATCATCGACGGCTTCCGCTGCCTTCCGTCGTGTTCGGAAAAGCTGCAGCTAAGGTGCCACCGGCCCCCCACACGTGTGTCGATGGGAAAAATTATGCTGCGTGCAAATATTGTATTTGGCGCTGCAACGCATTAGCTACGCAAACGCACCACCGATGGGAGGCTATGCGTCGCCGTGGTGGGATGACTTCTTTGTCACTTCATGTGAAATATTGGGCACCGTATGAAGGCGGGTAGTTTGGATGGCGCGAGGAAAAGGCGAAGAACGGCATTGCGTAGGCGCGCTACGCTCATTGTTATCAGGTGTGCGTAGTGCGCAGTGGGGCCAATGCTGCTGCTGCTGCTGCAGATGGCGGCGATTCGCGCCGTTTGTTGGTTTATTAATTGGTGTGAAATCGTGAATGGGGCGGCTAGCTTCAGCGGCTGCTGGCATGTCCGGTTTGGTGAATGACCTTAGCTACTGACGTTGGATGGGTGGGTGCGTGGCAAGCTGTCGATACACAAAGGAAAAGAGCGTGGAGGGGAGAAGCTCGAGAAAGAATGTGGGCAAAAGTAGTCACATCAATCGACAGTGCAGGGTAATTTTCGAATGTCTGAAAAACTCAGACATTTTAGTAAAATTTAATCATAGGTCGCTCTTTAAGTCCGTCCACAACAGCAGAAAAATAATTTCTTAAGAGCAGTTTAAGATTCTTAAAATGCAATCCTATTTCCCTTTTATATTGCGATACAGCTAGGAGCAGCAGTACAGACCCAAATTGTTAAGAAATGTGAGACCACATTAGCTAAGTGTCACTACCGATGAAAAATATACGTTGGATCTGAAAATTCAAATTATCTGCCTGCCAACTAATGGAGGTGCTGGAGAGAGACCCATCGACTTTCCGAAGAGTCTTTATTTTTCCTCTGTTTTTTTCATGTGATGATCTTTATTCTGAAGCAGTCCAATGGTACGCTCAATTTAATTTTTGTAACATTTTGGAATAATTTGGGAAAAGCCTAAGGTTCATCAGAAACATGGCCCAACGAAACACTAAACGAAATCCATCGTCTTAGTCAAATTTGATTAAGATCCAATATCCACGGCCTGAGTATCTCATCATATACTGATGGACTGGAACAACATTGTCTCTGTGGATCCTAATGAATTATCCATTAATGAATAAATTTACTCCCTAAAATAGACCATTTTATCTAAAAATTAAGGTTCCCTATTATTCATCCTGTTCACGTCGGAGGGAACTTGGAACAAATACTTCGAATGGGTTTAAAATGCATCCTAGTCAAAGCTGGGTTTAAGATGACTTCCGTTGCCTTATAGGACAGTTTAAAGGAGAAGGTTCTATGTTAAATGAAAGAGAATCCTTTCCGTTCACTCCTTATGAAGAAAGCTGTCGACCATTGAGGCAAAGTCCCATTGATCAGGCTTTCTATCATGCTTAGATTCTGTTTGGGAAGCTCATGCTTACCCCAACATTTTCTCTTCTTTTATTTTCTCAAAAACCTGCCTGTAAGGGTTTAATTTAGGTAACTCTAGGATTATGTTACAGCTATTTATGTTAGTCTTTCTTTATTATAGTACAGCTTTAGTGTGTTCACTTCTAAAATCAGGAACTAGGGAACATTTCCTTTTCTCTGTTCCTGTTCCAGAGCACCCTATCCGTGGTGTACTCTACCATTCCAGTGTTCCAGTCCTGGTGAGGAGTCGTAAGAGCGTGGTAAAGGTCGTGATAATTAACACCATGGTCATCCATGGTCTTCCTGGTCGGTGTCCACCAAGGACTTTCCTTGACGTATACTCCTTGCTCTGATGTTGTTAGCTTCCGCCTAGGCGTCATTCCGCCTGTTTTTGTTGGAGTTCGTCCCTCCTTACATTCCATCCTCTCATCTATCACGATGGCGATGACGAACTTGAAAGAGAATTTCAGTGGGCAATGAGCAGATCTTGTTTTCAAGAAGATAGAACACAGCAGCTCTGACTTTTAGAAGATCTTATAAAGACTATACCTTGTTAGCTACATTGTAAGTGTTCTCTGGATGCCATCTTTGGCAATGAATTTAGCATGGCGGTCAGGTTATCATCGAGTAGCACAAGACGTAGAGAACCACAAAAATTCAGTGGCTGGATTAGGTACATCATACTTTGACGGTGATCATAGAAAAACATAGAGACAATTTTTATTATCCAAGAAAGCAGAGCGAGTGAGCGTTTGGGCAAAGGAAAGCAGCAGACTATGATAAAACATCACTAGGTGCTTCATACATTATAATCACAACACTCGCACTTGACTGTGTTTCATGATTGTTGAAGATTCATTTCATCAAAGCTACTTTACAAAATGATGTAGCAAGCGACGTTTATTATTTATTGCCACTGAATATCATTTCGGTTCCAAAAACATCATTAAACGGTCCATGTACCACTTACATCAGTTACAACAATATTGCCTGTTTTACATTTAAATCGTTCAGCAACAAGGCCGTTGCTATGGTACCGATGCACATCCACCGTACCGATTGTTGTCTGCTGGCAGCGGGTTGGCAATTCGCACCCAAAACAGCCCCAAAAGAAGATACTGCAGAATGATACATTTATTAAAACCATCACTTTGCGAACAGCAAAACAGTTAGCAGCGGTTCGTAACGGGCGGTAATTGTAAACGCTGGAAGAATTTAATCGAGATGCATCGCACCAAGCACCAAGAATCGGCACAAAACAATAGCACCCAGCAAATGGAATAAACGGTTGCCAACGTGGGTCGCCTCCACTGCAGACAACCCGAATTGCAGCCAATTTACCATTTTGTTTAATTGTTTCGGTGCGTGAAATCCGGTGCCAAAGTTGCAGAAAGGATGCAACCACAAGCTCGACCGGGTGGCTTTTGTTTAACGAGCCCGGGTGATGAAAATGGCACCTTGCCGTCTCAACTGGCCTATTCGGAGAGGGGAGCCAAATGCCGAAAAGTCACCCAGAAACACACTGCATTCCGATCGAAAGATGGTACCGGAATGGTTTGGGGCGTTGATTGGGTAATAGGCCGCAACTACAAGCGAACACGCGCGTGCGAGAGATGAGTCGATGAGTTTAACAATGTTAAACGAATAAAAACAAATCCAAAGCCACTTAACGAACTGGTGCTGTGGAGGGTGATTGAAATAAACGGCCATTCCGGTCTTCGTAACATACCTCCGCAAATTAATGCGTGCCCATTGGGGAATGGTGCACATTTTGGCATTTCTATAAGCGAGGCCGTGCAACGTGCTGGAGAAGCAATTTGGCCCCGGTTGGAACATCATGTAACGTGCAAATAGCGAATGAAGACTCGTTGGTTTGTGTTATGTAGAATAATATTCAAATTACATTAAACGTTGTAAGCTAGAAAATCCTATCAATTGCATTGTAAGCACAAATGAGTTGAGAGATTTATCATCTTCAATGTTAAAAAAGAAGAATATAAAAAGTAAAAATCATATTCAATATGAAATGCTAAAATTAAGGTTTTTTTGTACATTTCACTCTATCAAAAATCACTTTGTGGTTTTAAGGTAGCAGTATTGACATTTTTTTGTAGGAAAACGTCGTATAGAGGGTTTGGTGGTCTCATACGGCGTAGGTCTGTTTCATACGATTAGGCCCGACGTTGCATCAAATACGCCGCAGGATTAACCATAAATCTTGCTATGGATGGACTCATTCACAGAAAGAGCCAAAAGCACAATGGTGTTCTGGTTAGACCTTGGCCCTAGAGAGGTTGTTTTGCCACCCAAGAAGAAGAAGCGTCTTTATAGACCTCCCGAAAAAGTTTTCAATTATGAGCTATGCTAAGTTCTATGTAACTATCCTGCTGTTGGTACACTAAATCACAGAAAAATAGTCAAAGTGCTTTCGTGATTTGTTTGGCGTAGACCATTGGAAAAGTTGCTTAGTTCTTCCGGGGTATAGTACCTGTAGGGGATAGAGGAATTGCTTGCTCTCCTTATTCAATAAGATATCAGTAATCACCTTTAAACTTGATGGGGATTAACTCACATAAAGCAACTGCTCCAAAACCCCATTATACTAATGGGACGTGAAAGTTGACTACCGGTGCAGCATGTGGCAACAAGTTGACTGAGTCTTTACTTATTCTGGGAAAGTTCGTTAAATACGGTGTTAACCATCGCCTAAAAGTAAACTTTAAAGCCTTATTCATTTGAATGGACTATACTACAGTTTTGAACATATGGATGGTCATAGAGGGTAAGTTCAGGTATTCTATTGGACGTTAGTCTACCCATTTACTCATTAGTTGGATTATTTCGCTAGTAAAGCATGGCTATCTTTGGCTATATTAAAACGTGTTACCGAAGAATTCACTGAGACACGGAGTCTGTAGTCCTTGTACTGTTTTGTCATACAGACTAACAGGAATATCGTCAGGTTTTCTGATCTTCCAAGCTGAAGCACTCAAGTAAATGAATTCAGAGAACATATCCCATCATTTGAAATCCGTAAGTTGATGGATGTATGGATGTATGGATGTATATCTTCCATGTATTTATCAAGGACCATTCTTGGCGTATAATCCTACTAGGCGTCATTCTACCTGTTTTTGTAGGAGTATGTCCCTCCTTAAATGCATTCATCCATCACAAGCATACAAGCGATGATGAGCTTTCCATAGGTGTTATTCGCGTGGAGAATAAGACTTTGGAGTTAAGTCTAGTTCAAAATGAACAGCCTTCATGGGTTCTATGACAGGGAATATGAAAGAAAAAGGGGAACAGGATTATTGGGTTGTACAATACTCTACCACTATGTTTACACACATTTCGTTTCATGAAAAATTAGAACTCAACAAAGAAACTCCTTAATTAAAAAAAAATTCAAACGTTGTACAACCTGTACTAATGATTTGTTGTTCTCCAAAACAGGTCTCTTGTGTCTTTGAAACGTCATTATTTGAACATAATGAACTAAGAAGGATATCAGTGAGCGCTACCTAAGCCGATTTCAATACGGAACCGCATCCACACTACCTTTATTATTTCTGATAACTTGAAGATAATTAAGAATTTAAGTAGATACCACCAATCACTTCACAAAACCTCTTCCAATACAACCCTTACACACATGTAAGCCTGGTCGAATGTTTGTATATCTGCTGAAGGTTAGAACGCATGATTCGTTCCTTGGCGCAGTCGTGTTTTCCCTTCAGCGATGTCTGCAGCTTCACACATTCTTTTCCTAGCGCTCCGCACACGGTTCGCATGCCATTGACTCACTTCCCCGTAATGGCATCTTCACCTGCCGCAAAGTCAATGGCAACCGTAATAGCATGCGCCATAAATCAACGGCCTCATAATTTCCTTCCCATCACATCGATAGGTATTTTGCTTGTTCGATTTATAGCATCGGCTCCAATGCCTTGCGAGACTACTGCGCTGGAACAGGGAGGGCATCCGAAGAAAATGCTCAACCTTTGGTGGTCAGTCGACGGAGCTGAGTGGACTGCTCCACCAAAGGGGGATATCTGAGCAGACTTTGTTTGGCGGGAAATTGCCGCTTTACCGTGGCACAGTAATGATACATCTCGCCAAAGCTCCGTGTGTGTGTGTGTGTGGCAAGTTAAACCGTTCGACCTCGCATGAAGATTGAGGACCAAACGGCACCATTTATGACCCGCAACGCACGGTGAGCCAGGGGTGAGAAAATGTCATCTCCTCTTCGGAGGGTGGCCACGTGTAATCTAACCTTTCGCCCGCGTCCCAAGCCTTTCGGGCGCGTCGATTGAGACATCGGTAGCAGTTCACGGTACAGCGGGGCATGCGTTTTGTCCCGATAAGTGCGCCCGGTTTACGGGTACAAAATGCCAAATTTATGTCGCGATGTGTATGCGATCGTTTGACTCGATCGATTGCCCAACGAACGGTAGAGCAGCAGCAGCAGCAGCATTGGGCGGAGTGCGGACGGATACGCATTTTGCACTCAGCGCAGACTCCGATTGGCAGCATAACCGTCGCGCAAAGACTCCAATTGTTCACACATAAGTTTTGACCACCGAGGCCCTGGCAGAGACGCTGCTTAGGCGCTTTACGAACGTCCGCAAGTCATCGCCATCCGGTTGCGCAAAGGAAACGGCTTTGGCTTTGGCGGGTGAAAGAAGGTACGAAGGTACGCAGCAAAAAACGTCCAACTCCCAGCCGAAAGTGCATCGGGTCGGACGACGGTCGGTGGACCGTTGCTGCAGCACAGCGGGCCCGGAGCGTAGCGTACGTCGATTCCCGAACTCTGACCACAGACAATGGGAGGAAGATTCTTCGCTTTGTTTGCTTTGTGGTTTGCGAAACCCTTTCGAGGCGGCCGGGGGTTCGATCGCTCTATAAACGCGGGAGAATATCTGTTCTCAGTGCTACAGCACGTTGCCACATGCTGCACCGGTGTGGGGAATGAGCCTGATGGTAAAAGCTTGTGCACTTCTTGTTCTGTCTGCTGCGATGGAGCAAGCAGGCTGAAGTGTGATTTTATTGGCGGCAATTAAATATCTATGGTGGGTACTATATTCTGCATTGTAAAACAACTGATGATGGTGATGATGATTGTGGACGGATATCAATTGGGAAATCGTTTTCATTACCATTGTTCAGGTGACGATAAAACAGGTTATAGATTTGCAATAATATTAAATTCACTATTTAACACATAAAGCGATGGTAGCAATATATGTTGAAAAGAGGTAATATTTATTACTTCTGTAGAAATTCGATGATTCGACGAACTTTTCTTTTTCTTAAAACTATCTGCACCCAAACGAGTCGTATGGGTTTAATTGCTTCACTTTGGTTGTTTTTGAAAGTCAAAGCATTCCATTACCGGTGAACTTTTCTGTTACATGTGTAACGAAAGAATCAACAACCCTCTAAAACAAATGCAAACAGTGGCTGCGATTGGAAGGTAATAACCCTACTTAAACACTTAAAACTTATAGTAGTACACAATAGAATAGTAGCAAAGACATAAATCTGATCAGTAACCAGCCAGAGGTCCTCTCGTGTTGGGATCCGCACTTTGATGAATTGCTCAACGACCAGTTTAACGAACAACTAGAGGCTCTAGTAGCAGATGATACTGTGTTAAAGCCACCTAGCATTGAAGAAACTAGAAAAGCTATCTACAATAAAGCACCCGGAACCGACGGAATTACAGCTGAACAATGGTGCAACACGGGGGAGCAACATTAGAAAATTAAATTCATTAAATTGTGACTCCATATCCATATCAAGATAGTCGATCCTGCGTATGGGGGGCTGTGATTTGATGTACCCATAGCAGAATAGTCAATCCTGCGTATGGAGGGCGGCAGCGATCCAAATGAGAATCGAACCAGCGACGGGCCTTTTGACAGCCCTACGCCGTTACCACTAGACAACCGAGCGCACGGCCCAGTAGTCCGTTACTATTGATTAAAAAAAAATCATACCTAACATTATCTTAACCTGATTAGTAATATAGTAAAAAGACCAATAATGAAACAATTTGTATAGGTAGAAACAATATTCAGTTACTTGGAAAATGTTACGAAGGAAAAGATTGCTTGTTGGTGCCCATTATTATCGATTTAATATCCTTTAATGTCTACATTTTAGCAAATTTTTACTTTTTTCCATATGGCTTGAATTTGATTGTATGTATAAAAAATTGTGGTCATACAGAGTTGATGTTTAAGTACACTTAGACAAATTGAATTAGGTCGCAAAGTTTGTTGGTTGCGTGCAACTCATGAATATTCTAAATAGTTCATAAATAAATGTGCTAAAGGAATATTTAATTATAAAAAAACCTAAAACTTTGAATTTGGAAACATATTCAACCAAACAGCCAAACCGTAGAAAATTTAATGTGTAGCTCTGTGCTTTGTAAAATTTGAATCATTTTTTTTTCCTGATCATGAAAGTAAGGAGTTTTTAATACATTCATGTTATGGTTAAATACTTTAATAAAAAAAACCATTTTTAAAAAATCAAATAAACGTATGGACAGTACAGAACAAACAATACAATACCGTCATCAACAACCGAATGCGAAGTGACTCGAAGATACGAAATGAAGGCGAACTCTATTCGATTCTATTACTCGGCTGCAGCTAATGATTGCAATTACTATCCAACAAATGTTCTGCCACTTTGATTCTTTACAATACAACCCTCCCTCCCCCCCCCATCCCTCAATCGGTGCAGCAAGAAACAAACCAACCAGAGACACCCATTTCACACGCACCGTTAAATTTCTCATAACATTGAACTCGACAAAAAATGCTCCCAATACGCTGCTCCGGAAAATCAATTAGCGACCAAACACCCCTTCCCAATATGCTTTGCCTTACTTTTGTCTACGATTCGGTCACTCTTATCTGGTGGCAGGATAGGAAAGATACTGCCAGCAACAACAACAAAAAAACACGTACAACACACACGCACCGTGTGGAGGCGATTGCAAATTCGCACCCATAAGCGCGCTTAACACGCGCTGCAGATAATTATCTAATTGAGAGTTTCCTCGCAAGGGTCCGCACAATTCGCGAGCTGCCACCGTTCGGGTGTGAGACTTTACAGTTTCCGATTTTCCTGCCTCTTACCCTTGCGCTCGCAAGAATCAAGAAGTGGAAGCGTTTGGTAGAACGGTTTCTGCACGCCTTACGACCCGGGTCCGGTCGGTTCAAAAGGGGCAACCCCCAACGGCGGCAGCCACGTTCCCAAGCGAAACCGTCGCTGCCATTGGGGAAGGGTGCGGTGGGTGCGTTGCAAACCGTTTTTCCTCAGCTGACAATTGAAACTCCCACCCGTCGCTCGGTTTCGGCTGTGCCGGTGGGGGTGGGAGCACTATGGGGTGGCTGTATAAAGTGATGCTGCATGCGGTGGACGTTTTCATTTGGTTTGGTTTTTCCGTCGAAAGCGCGTTGCGTTGCGTTGCGGTGTGTTTGAGCGGGTTAAGGTGAGACATGTGTTGAAAAGTGGCACACAAAGAGCTTTAAAGAAGTGAGTGTTATATAGGGAATGCAATAAATACGAGCTGCCCCAGAAGGACGAACAAAAAGGACTGGTTTAAGTGAGAGATATTGTGTGAGTGTAATAATTCCATCCAACAACACAGTTTAACGAACAGCTTTGCCACCATAAGTCGAGCGCTTAAAACAACTGATTCCTTCTCATCACCAGTGGTGGAGTTGTGAAAATACGCGGAAACGTAATGTGTGCATAAAACAAAAACCCTCTTTACCTTTTTACGCCTAACCAGCTCATCAAGCGCTGCGCCAAGTTCGCTCGTTGTTGCGGTGTAATCTTAATTACTAAAATCCGCAACACATCCGTAAACGAACTCATCAAACTTTTTGCGTGTACGAACGAGCAGCGGTGTCTCGTGCGGTTGTGTGTGAATCGGAGCAATAGGATTGCATAAATTGAACGAAAATATAAACACCCCCTTTCGGGAAGAAGAGTGGCAAACAAGTGGCGCCGTGAAGAGAGAGCATCATCGCAAGCACCACTTTTCCCCTGGCGGACTAGCGAACTTAATCAAAACAAATAAGACACCCCAAAACAGCTATTGTCTATCGGGGAGGAACGAATTGGATGGTTGAATGGTTCAGCCACTGTTCCGGAATTAGCTTCCCTGGTGTGACAGAGCGAAAGAGTTGAGTTTCAACTCGGTGGCTTAGACGGGTACGAAAGACTTCAGCGGACTGGTGGATAAGCGACGAACCCCGACGAACGGGCATCGAGCGATGGCAAGCACAGGCATGTGGAAGTATACGGTTTTGCTGGTAGCGCTTGGAGCGTTTCTGTACAACAGCCACGAAGCGTACGGTGTAAGTATAAGGGGTGTTGTTCATTAATGAGTTTTAATGAGATGTGTCAAAGCGAAGGATATTTGGAGTGATCTTGTTAAGATGCTAAACACGATGGCAACGCATGAGATGTTGCTTCAAAAAGCTTCTCATCCCTTTTGAGACTATTTATTTTCATCTCATGAAATATAGGAAACATGTGTGAAGTCTCCACAAATCTTCATAGCTAGTTTGTTTGACCAAATATGTAAATTTTCCTTGTTCCTGGGGATGGTTTGTTCACTACAGTTTGGATACACAGCATGGTTTCTGCTTCTGCTTAAAAATGATGTAGGCCAATAACAATAACTACATACTTTAAAACCTTTTTAACAATGTTAAGTTTAAAAAGGCAGTTAAATATTGGAAAGGAAAAGACGAGCGTAGACGAGCGTTTTTGTAAAAAAACGAGTATAAAGCTTCATTTTTTTACAACGTCAAAATAGTTGCTAAAGTAATAGTATTCCAAACACGACGGATGTATTGATTTCTTGATTCCAATCAGGATCGGTGACGACTTCATACATTCCATCCAACAAAGTATCTGTGTATCTGTATCAAAGTATAGAGTTTAAAAATAATGATTAAAAAATGAAAATAATATTTATCATCCTTCCCACCGTTCTTCCGAAGGTAAGAAACATAAATGTTCAATTACAAGTGTTGAGGAATTCATAAATAAAGCTGAAATTTTAGAATCTTTCTTTGACATGCAACTTCATACAGGTTCAAGACTTTATTAAAAGTACTGAAGCGTTTCTTTGTTAAAATTTGTTGTTTTCTGGCAATCACAACCTATATTTTTGATCAAGACCTGTTCCGGGCCTTATTGGAGAGTAAGAGATTTGAAAATTGCTGTGACTTACTACAACAGGATTGTTACACCTGATGATGGTGAACTATCTAAAGGTGGGAAAAGATCCAGATATCCAGACCCTCCTTCAGTCGAAGCGTCTACAATTATACCATCAAACCGCCCTCTTAAAATCTACAAACAATGTAAATGAGAGTGAAGAATAAATGCTACAATCAGATAATCTGATATTTGTAAGTAAAATTTGTATATTTGCTGTTCCACAGTGTTTAATAGAACTAGTAGTGGAATTTTCTCTGTCTCAGCTTATAAAAACTTAAATTTTACAAGGTAAATAGCTGAGCTCTTTTTAAGAAGAAATTATTTAAATGTTTGTTGTTTTTTATTTCCGTAGTGACGGCCTGATCGTATTGCTTAACAAATGTTAGTTATTAAAATCTCATTTGGTAATCATCTGCTAGTTAATACAAAAGGCATACAGTTATTATTGTTTCAATTCAAAAACGTTTCCTTGCCCGTAATTTGCTTATTCACCACCCGTTCATTGTTTAACCAACAGGCACACATAGCAATTAGTTCACTTAGTTGTTATTTCTATACCTGTTACAAACTGCTGCTAGAAAAGGATCATCAAATTACACCTTTTTCCCTCACCAAAAATGACCATGCTTATACCTAAACAAACTTGTCAAAAATTCAATTGGACTCCGTGAAATGCGTTGGACAAATGAAATCAACACCTCTGGCCCGCGTATTAGCATAACAATCCTAAAAGGGGTCGCGAGAAGCCAGACGGGTGAATTAGATTTTACAGCCCAACAGCGTCTCATCACATAAAATGCCACACGATGCTAATGACGAGCGTGATTGCTCTTCTAGTTTTTGAACAAGGGGTGGATTCCGAGTCTATTTAACCTCCCCGCGCGTAGGACAATGGTGACTTATCTTTTTCAAACGATCGTTAGCACGAGATCCACATTTTTGGAGGTTTTTTTGGACGTGCCTTTTTTCGCATAATGCACGGATCACGCATATAATAAACACAGCAGGGCGAAACAGTTGTGCAAAAGACGGCCATATTTTCTGTGTAATTAAAAAAATTAAACCATCAAAGAAACGTTGGGTGTCACTTAGCCCGATTTAATCAGTGTTCTGGATATTGGTTACCTTTTTTTTTTTTTCGCTGATCTCCCCCAGAAAGTTTTCACCCTCCAGCGGACAGTCAAGGGTGGGAACTGTTTAGTCTGTTGCTGTTGGATTGACGTTTGCTAGTTTGTGATTTGGAGGCTGTGTGGAGCTTTACCACGGTTCTCAGCCAAACACACGCTCCAGCTCCGATGCTCGAGAAATGAGATCTTCACGAGAATGACCTTACGGCACATCGACCCGAATGACAAGCGTTCCGTGGGCGCTCATCCTCACAAATTTCTGTACGAGAAACAAAGGGGCTGGGATTTTTCGGGATACGGCCGGGAAGACGAGCCAATCACTTTCCCCCCGACCGGTGCTGGTAGGATCACGATCTGCTAGCCGGCTGGATGACATAATAATCAAGCAGATGGAAATCTTGGAGGGATGAATCATGCCAACATCAGAATGCAGATCGTTTGTCTTGCGATCGTGCGCACTAATTTGTTTGCCCCATAAAGACAATGTTTGCAGCGTTGCTACAGTTTGTGCGCTTTAAAATATGGAGTGCTTGGGAACGATCGATTAGCTGTTGAGCGGTGGGAGGAAGCGAAAGCATCAGCGATCGAAAATCGGAGTCGAAGCTGCAAAACCGTATAATTGGTGGTTGATTGTAATTTGATTGGATGCGATGATGAAAACGTTACCCTCACACTCGAAACTCAGATCGACGAGATTTGCAGTGTGGTCCATCGGAAGATGCGGAAGAAGATCGAGCAGATATGGTGAACATATGGCGATTTGAAGCGTGTGGAACAGGGTGACGCAACGTCATTTCATAATTTAAATATTTCTATTTTCTTATTATCCAATTTAATTTGTTCACTGTTTGTGCTTGTGTTTCGAATTGCAGCAAATCTTTGGATACGAACCGAACGTGGACTACCCAGCGTACGATAAGATCCCGTCCGGCCTAACGTTCCGGTGCGCGGACCGGCAGCCCGGCTACTATGCGGACATTGAGACGCGCTGCCAGGTGTGGCACTGGTGCCTTCCGACCGGCTACATGTTCTCCTTCCTCTGCCCCAACGGAACCGTCTTCAATCAAGTATCGATCGTTTAACGAACCAATGTTTTTTGAAAGCAGAGGATCGCACTAATCTTCCCTGTTCCCTTGTCTCCTACAGGCATACCGTGTTTGTGACTGGTGGACGAACGTCAACTGTCCCGAGTCGGAAGCGATGTACAGCATCAACGACGACCTGTACCGGGACGTGGAAGGAAATCTGATCGTTGGGTAGAGCCGACTGACTGGATGGATGGATGTGCAGGGTAGTATTACTATATTATAAGAGCTCAACTGTGCCCCCGAACACTGCCGGACATCCTACTAGCAGGTGGTGTTGTGGTTGAACCCGTCCAAAAAAACAGAAAAAGGATGCATCGTTCAGATGCGGCGTGAGATTCCTGTTTATTGTTTCTTTTTTATGCATTGTAAATATAATTTATACACACAGTGAACAGAATGAAATAAATAATTCTGAGAAAAATAGTATTTTCACTCTTATGCTTGTACGTATGTAAGACGCCGAAGATACAAAGGTAAGTAAAAATGGTACTCGCAAAGAAATCAAAACCAGATTCTGGGATTTCGAGACTCGATCCAGAATTATGGAACGAAATACCCTAGGATAGGGAGCAGGCTTGGTATTCGGAACTAGTTTGGGACATCTGAAATCTGAAATTGAGATTGAACTTCAGGGACTTGAATCGGATGAGGAGCACATTTTCTCATCCTTAGTTAAATGTGGAATTTGTTAACCAAGCGTGTATCTACGCTTTTCGCGCTCTGATTTAACGATGTTACTATGTCTCTCTACAATTCGGACTACTTTCTTTACACTGATGACCTTATTCTATATTTTCCTACTGAGAATGTCTCTCGTGCTCTATGGAGATCAGTTTTACAGACTGGTGCAATAAAACGACCTGGTCATAATTTTCAAACACCTATTATTCCATCGACCTGTTCAAGGTTAAACTTTAATTATCGTTACGCTTATTTGTAGTCTGATTGAGATCAGCTCTGTAGCTTTATAAGCTTCATTAACATATCACTAAGGGATCGGTGGTCTGATGTGTAGCGGCGTAGGCATGTTTCATACGATCAGGCCCGACGTTGCATCGATTCCCATTAGGACCGTTGTAGCATCCCATACGCAGGATTGACTATCCTGCTATGGGTACAGGGTCTGAGGGTGCTTTCAATGATTTAAACGGTACATATGGCAGTAAAGAAGCTGGATAGGCCTCTATCAATTCCGTTTAACATGTTCATACCTTATTTACCTTTTGTTTACCTTATTTTTAACTTAATTGTTGGGGCTTTATATGATCATCTGAAGTCCTGCTTATTCATTTACATGTTAATTAAAAGAAATAACAATGTCGTGAACTAATGTGACCCATGCTTAATATTCTTGCTCTTCTTTTCTTTCTCGCATTTTCATTTACTAGTTTATCCTAAATCCAAAAAAAAATTTTGGTTGGTCAATGGTTGTTTTAACATCATAAGTTAATGATTCCATATAAAATCATTATCAACGATCAGAATTTCATATATTTACACATGAACTTTATTATTTTATCTGCAATTATTCTTTTTTAAACTTCCTGCTATCAAATTCCTCACAAAAGAGAAGGAATGCTATAAACTATAATTAAGAGATATAATATGAAAATGTGACTTATTCAATGGCAATATTACTAACAAAAGAATAATTGTAGCTAAACTCTCTGCATTTAATCGAGAGTAATCAGTATTAAAAATATTTTATCAAAGTGCTATCCATAACCGTCATTTCAAAGCTTCACCTCCCCCTGCAAGGGGTAGGACACTCTTTAAGCTCTTGCATGCACCCTTCACAGATTTGACAGCAATTAGGAATGTCAACAGTACAGAGGACGAAAAAAAAAAGATTTGGAAAATCGCATCGCATCGGTCACAGAGCGAGAGTGTGTGTAATTAGAGGTTTAATAGATTTTTAGCTACAATTTCCCTACCAACTCACCTCGACCGTGTGTGGGAAGGTGTTACGCACCGCGGCAAAGTGTAGTGCAGTGCCGGGAGGTTTTGTGAAAGTCGAATAAAATGAAGCGCGCCCATCGCTAGACGATTTCCGTGGGCAAAGTTGCGATGTTCCCGTTCTTTTCTTTTCTTTTTTTTTTTGTGTGTTGTGTGTGTTGATTGAGGAGTCGTGCAAGTAGAGCGCGCCTACCTGCCAGGCTGGGAAGCAAACGGTGATTTTTGTTGGTGTTGCTGCATCTAATGTGCTGAATAGTAAGTGAAAAGTTGCAATTTATAGAATATATGGTTAGTTTTATAGAAAGCATCATCGTTCTGTATTCCGTTTGTGGTGCAGCTTGTTGTCAAGATTGATTGCGTTACGCTTCCCCCAAAACGCATATTTGGAAAAAAGAGAACGAACGAACGAAAAGAGCGAAGAAGCAGGCGGGAGAGAGCGAGAGAAAGAGAGCAATTGTTGCGAGCGTGGCGTACGTGTGTGGTACGTGCAGTTAACAGCGCAATGTTTATATCGTCATCTCGCTCTGGTCGCTAGTCGAGCCGATGAATGCTAGAAAGATAGAAAGAGAAAAAGGGGCAAACAGCAGCAGAGAACGCGTAAAGTAGCAAATAAACCGTATGAGAGTTAGAAATTTATTAGGACAAACACACACACATACGAAGAGTGAAACGTTGAAGGAGCACCACAACGCCAAACGGCCAAAGGGTGCTGCGCTAGTGCAAAACTTTCGTTGTGGCAAATTATATCGACGTTTGTCGAAGGTGTACAAATGTTGCCCCGAATTTCCCACCCGCAACGATGAACGGACGTGGCACCGTGGCATACCAGCGGGTAAAAGGTGCGAAAGTGTGTTGTCCTCTCACACCTATTCCTGTCCAACCAACACACTACCACCAGTGCCGTACGGTGGCCGAACAGAATTTTGCGATAAGCTCTGATAAGTGCCTGCGCTCTGAATGAACAGTTTGTTAGAGCGTGGCGCCTTGAAGAGTCACGCTACGTGTGTGTGTGTGCGTGTCTTGCACGGCAATTTTTTGGTGCCGAAAAACAAGCTGAATGGAAAAAGGTGCTTTTCCAACAGCACAGACTGTAGGAGGGAGGTGTGTACTGTGCATGTTTGGTTGGCGGAAAAGTGGGGGAAAATTTTCTTGTTTACAATTTATGACATTAGTTGGAAAAGCGAGAATCCGAGAAACGCAATCTGAGAGCGCCGAACCGAAAGAGAAAACGAAAGATAAAGAGAGAAAGTGAGCGAGAGGTGCGTGTGAGAGCGAGACGACACGCGTGGTGATGGAATAACGCGCGGGTGCGCTTTTCCCTCTGTTGCTTGCATGGAACGGAGAGAGTAACAGAGAGAGTGTGTGTTTCGAATGTTGCCGCGTTGCACACTGCGAGAGTAACGTCGAAAAGGTGGAGAACGAAAAAGAAAGCAAGATAAGGAGGTGCGAGAGTGACGGCACGAAACACCAGCAACAAACATTTTTGTCTATAAACAGACAGCATCCTCGCGAGGTTTACTTTTTTTCTTTTTCGATGTGTTCCTAATTTTCTTTTTTGTCCGTTTCCTTGTCCCTCTTTTTTCCTTTTAGGGTGCAAGTTTTCCTACCGGAAGTGTGGTGGCGTGACGTGATGATGAAGGTGGAATAATTTTCCGAAAACAAGTGAAAGTTTGTGGATAGTCGTCCCCCGCGGAAGCTGTTGAGCTGTTGATACTCGAAGGAACTGCGTGCCGGAATTTGGATTTTTCCGGAATAGATAGAGATTGTTGCTGTGATTATGTGAGAGAAAAGTAAGGATAGAAGATAGTGTAGGCAGTGCTTAGCAACCGCCAACAAGCAGGATGTAGTCTCCGATGTCTGCTGAAGGTTTTACAAGGTGTGCAAAGAACGGGTAGCCGAACGAGGAAGGACACTACGAGAATGGGTTTCGTTCTATGTGAAAATCTGAAAGAAAAAAATGTTGATTGACTGTCTTTAAGCCGTTGCACGGGATTAATTTCTTCATTCTTTTTAGGACATTTCCATTGCGAGAAATTTACAACGTCGCACAAATCCCAGTGCTCGAAAGTGACGGAAGAGTCTAAAACGAACGGTCCCTGCAAGCGCAGACCATAGTGTAGTGCCAACCGCGTGCAGGAAAATGTAGTCAGTGCTACGGTAAATTTGCATGCCTACTTTGTGAAAAGAGGCGAAAGAGTGTATTCCTCGTTGGCAGGTGGTTACGCGAGTGTAGTTGCAAAGTGCAATAACCGCAAAGCGCGGTGCTTTGAATACTGAACAGGGGGGGGTCACGGAAGTAAACTATCGACCAGATGTATCGTTTGTGGCGATGATGATGTTCGTCTTTTTTTTGTGAAGTGCATACACGTTTCAGAGGTTTACTGTAAACTATTGATAACAATCACAACAAACAATCTATAAACTATTCGCTTAAAACACATAAGATGTGTGATCGGGTCTGATGATGACCGATATGCCTTGCTTTTCCAGCCTGAACGCTGGTGGGAAAAGTTAGTTCAATTAACCCGTAATCCGTACCGCAAATACAAGGACGTCAAGGGTGTGTAAACAAGGAGCAGACTAATAGCAGTGTTTGTTATCAAAGAAGATCATCCTTAAGAACGAACTCGACCATGGAAACGCTGGCAGAAACTAGCCTTCCGTCAGGGCTACGGCGCACCGAACCCTCCTCCCTCATACCGACCTCACCCGAGGGTGAACAATCGCCCCAGAACAGCAATCCCGGCTCGGTGCTGGCCAACATCATTGGCACCAGCCCGGGCGGTAGCAGCAGCGCGCACAATCTGCTGGAAGATCACTCTCAATCGTCTCAAGAGGATAGTGGCAGTGTGGTCAGTCCTGTGCCGCATCCCGAACCGGAAGAGACGATCGAAAACATTGAGAAGGAGCTGAGCGAATCGTGCGCCGATACGGACTCCCAGTCGGCGCTGGAAGCTGGTTATGGGAAGCAAGCAGCAACCTCGCCGTCCGGACGTGCCAGGCGGGGGAAAACGACGACGTCCTCTCCACCAACATCATCATCCGCCGGCGGAAAGGGTGAGGCGAAGGAACAGTCAGTGATGACTGCGGCGAGTGGGACGGGTGCGGCGTCGGTGTCGAACGGTGGCAGCTTACCGAAGGTGGCCCACGCCCCAAGTGGCGGCAAACCGAAGGCGATGCGTGACTTTGACCGGAAGATGAACAAGGCACGGGGGCGTCCGAAAAGCAAAGGAATGGTGGCCATGTATCAAAGTCAGGTGAGTTCTTATTCGATGCATTTTAGGTTACTCAGCATTGCCGTAATAATTAAATACGTTACCTGTAATGGTGAAATATGGCTTCTTAAATTCATCAAGCTGAACTGAGAGTAAACTAGCCTAAACATATTTAAAAAAATAAGAAATAGTATTTGTTTTGGATGAAATCGATTAATTAGCTGCGGAATGAAGTAAAGAAACTAAGGTCTCAGTGAGTGACTAGAATATTTATCTTCATAAACCTTAAATTTATTATGTATTGAATATAACGAGATCACTTAAAATGTAAAGCTCAAGTCCAATTTGAAACATATTTTGACACACATTTTTGCAGAAGATAGCAACTTATTGTAGAGTCTTTTAATCGCTGCTGGAGTATCCATTATTGAAACACTTATGTCCTAATTTTTGACACCATACCTAGGACTTGCCAGACTTAGAATCTCTTGTCGTGAGAAGCCACAAGGTGCTTAAATCAAAATCCGGCATTTCATCTTCAAAACTCTATTACTTCGGATCTATCACTTTGCAACAAAGCAGACACTTTTAGGACGATTCCGGTTAGCTTTCTCTTCCCCATAGAATAACCCTTTCTTTTGCAGTGCTAGACATAATATATTGCTTTGTCTATTCTTTATTGTACTGGGCTTAAAGCTTTTTCATAAATATTTTACCACAATTACCATTCCGCGTTATCGCATTCGACCGATTTCTTTAGCGAACAAGCCTTCTTGCCATCATCCCAACGGTATCCTGCCGGGCAGCTCAACAGCTCCACACATCCCCACTGGCATCCAAAGTATTTGCCACAGTCGTGCGGATGGGGCCAGTAGGCGGGCTCCTGTCGGCCGGTAACAGCCGGACAGTTGGGATGAACCTTCGGTACAGACTGCTCACCCTCCTCTGTTGGCTTCTCCACGGCAACGTCAGAGTCTTCCGCCACTGCCGAACATCCCACACTCTCCGGATAATCGCAAACGTTGAGCGCAGTGTTGAAATGCAATCCACCAGGGCATGCGATCTCGTAAGCGGTTCCATGATCACACAGATAGTACTTGGAGCAATCGCTTTGATGGCGGAACATTACCGGATAGTAGCCATTTCTGGTCGGACAGTTAGGATGGTTGCGAACGAGATGGACAGCGCTCTGGCAGATGTTACACGACGTTTTGTTCCGTTGTCCTGCTCCGCTAGCACGCACGAAATCGTACTCCAGCTCATGGGTGTTGCCTGTTCGGTTCCGTTGTCCTGCGCCACTGGCTCTCACGAAATCGTGCTCCAACTCATGGGTGTTGCTTGCATAGGATATATCCGTTGGGCAACGTACCTTCGCGATATGCTCACAAGCGTTTGCCTCTTCGTTGAATCCATAGCCCTCCGAGCAAAGGAACTCGTAGGCGGTGCCACGGTTACACCGGTAGAACTTTCCGCACTCATGCTCATGGCGGAAGTACGTGCGCAGG
>KB670981.1:0-18080 GCA_000349105.1 Anopheles epiroticus | reverse complement strand
AAATCGTACTCCAGCTCATGGGTGTTGCCTGTTCGGTTCCGTTGTCCCGCTCCACTAGCTCGCACGAAATCGTACTCCAGCTCATGGGTGTTGCCTGTTCGGTTCCGTTGTCCTGCGCCACTGGCTCTCACGAAATCGTGCTCCAACTCATGGGTGTTGCTTGCATAGGATATATCCGTTGGGCAACGTACCTTCGCGATATGCTCACAAGCGTTTGCCTCTTCGTTGAATCCATAGCCCTCCGAGCAAAGGAACTCGTAGGCGGTGCCACGGTTACACCGGTAGAACTTTCCGCACTCATGCTCATGGCGGAAGTACGTGCGCAGGTCGGTCTGGAGACAGAACGAATGCGACGGAATCTGATGTCCGGTGGGATAGCCGCAGCTGAGACACGACTTTCGGACAACCGATGCAGACGCTAGCGTTCCCAACGCCAGTAGAATTAGAATTGGTCTTAAACCTTAAAGGAAATAGAGGAAACAGTTGATCTGGCTGTGTGTGTTCTCTTGCTCAAAGTCCTGTCTTACCTGACGTCATCTTGACACGTTTCCTGGTCAGTTACCACGGCGACTGTTGGGGTAGCAAGTGTTAAACTTCAGAACTCATCGGTCAGTATTTATAAGCGTCCTCCAGCGACACTGTCCATCGGGCAAGGTGACACTTACCGTTTTGTTAGCTGGAGAGTTTGCTAAACGTTTTGTAATAGCTGCATCACGTGGACGAACACTCTTCTCCCCATTATCGAACAATAATATTCTTGTGCAATGTGTACTACTGCTGTTGCACATGCAACCGGGATGCCTTTGAACATTCTAATCCTATTAATTGAGAATGGGATGAAGTACCCTCACGTGAAATGGTGGAGCTGCTGTTGGATATCACACCGAAGCGTCTCAAGTGTCTTCAAAAAGAGTGGCTAGCCAGATTGTGCTTTTGTATAAAAGATGCTTGCGTTCTGCAGTCGATAGTCACAAAGCTCAAGACACTTTGCTGGATATCAGTGCGTCGAATTCATAGCAGCCAATCATGCATAGTAAGTTGTTGGATATAAAACCGTTAGGAGCAGTTTACAAAACTTCTAGCATCTCCTTGCAGCAGCGGCAGCAATACCATTGCTTCTGTTAGGTCTCGGTGCAATCCAGTCCCTGTTGGCCTGCGAGCATGCCTCCCGTGCCAGTGCTCCCCACTGGCTCACGGTAGTGCCGAACCACTGGATGTGCTCCGCACCGAACTCGTTCGATATCTTCCCCCACGAAACGGACTGCGCCCGGTACTACGAGTGTGTCTGCAACGATGCGTACGAGTATGCCTGTGCCCCGGGATTGCGCTTTAACACGCGAAAACTGCGTTGTGAAAATTCACCCCTTTGCTCGGGTGGAGCTGCGCCAGAGGAATCGAGCCCTGGCATGGAACCGCCCGTTGGACCGATGGATCCACGATGTCCCTCGCTGGAATCGGTGAAAGTTTGGACGGACGAGCACAACTGCGCCAAGTACTATCAGTGTGCCCGCGGGCAGGTGCTGGAACTGCACTGTCCCGAAACGCTGGTGTACGACAGTGCGCTGAAGCGCTGCACTCTACCCAATCCGGACAAGTGCTGTGCTCCGGTACCGGCTGCACCGACTTTGCAGGAAGAGTTGGACGAAACGGAGGCGGAAGAGCAAGAGGAGGAAGAAGCAGAGTATGGCGCAGAGGAACATGAAAGCTTCTGGGATCGAATTCAATCTTGGATGGGTTAGAAGCGCAGGTTCCCGCCGAATATGATCGAAGTTTGATACGGAATGTCAATAAAATGGAATAATTTATTTAAAGCAATTAAGTCCACCAAGAAGTTAGTGACTTGTGTCTGTGGTGAAAGAGAACTCAATTTAATACCTAGTTGCAGCAGCCACTTGTCCATTTGCCACAAGGCTTATCTTCGCCTACAATGTAGCAGTTCTTAAGAAGATACTTGACACTAGTAACTGATTGAACTAGTGATGGGAACTTCGTTTTGAACCCATACAGTTCTTCCCGTTCCTTGATATGTAATGTAAAAATATATTGTTCATCGATTAAACGGTTAAATAGATCACATTGGAGTGGAAGCTGCTCTGAAGATCTTTTATTTCAACGTTTTTGAGAATTTTGACATGGAAATCATATTTGTAAACTAAAAAGTGCTCATAGACATAGACTCTAGAATCTCGATAAGAAAGCTTTATTAATTAATGTTCCCTTTCGAGGATGGTTCAATGAACCTGCGTGATCAGTTCCTTTCTGTGCATAAACTGGTTAAATCAAATGTTCCCATCATTATAACTGCATTAAACCGCCATCTTTCGAACGCCACAAACGGATCAGATTCCCTAAAACAACGAACGTTCTGCACGTGTGTGTAATTGGTGTGATAGCATGAGCGCTATCGGTCATTGCGTCGATTACTTTACAATTATTCGTGTACATTCTGTATCCTCATTGGAATAGGGATTTGTGATAGTTTTATTGTTAATGAAAGTTTCTAAAAAAATTCTTTTACGCCATACAAATGGACTGTCCATTCGATTCGATTGGCAAGGTTTCTTATGTTATTTATTTACACATTGATATGTTAATACATTAAAACTAAACACTACTTGATATCATACCTAGCCGAAAATTCTGCAAAACAATCCCATCTAACTTTATTCTCCCACAACGGCTCCAGGATGATATCTCCTTAGCACTGGAACGGATCTCTTTTCTTTTAGTTTTTGAAATGCACTAGTTGCCTCCAAAATGCAACGCAGGTGATACGGTGGTTGTTGTTGGCCACATGCTGGGTGCCGGAGGAATTTCGGGACACACGCACTGCGAGCTGGAATAGCTATCGCAGCGCTTTTGCTGATCGTTCCAGTACAGCCCATCGGGACATTTGAACTCTTTGACGCAGTTTTCCAGGCAACCGTAATACTTGGAACAGCTGGAACCGTGGGCCCAGTAGTTCGGCAGTGTTGCACCCGCTGGTGGACAGTTTGGATTGGTTGGAAGCGTTGGAGCTTCCGTGGTAGTTGGATAGTATTCTGTACTGCTGCTGGTCGTGGTGCGTTGTGAGGTTGTCGTTGACGGATAAGTCATCGTTGATGTGGTTTCTGTTACCCCTGTTGGGGTGGATGTTGGTCCAGATGTCGTTGTTGTTGTAGTGGTATCCGGAGCACTCGAAGTTGTTGTGGTAGGATCCCATGTTGTGGTCGTCGGATCCCATGTTGTGGTTGTCGGATCCATTGTTGTTGGGGTTGTCGGATCCCAGGTTGTGGTTGTCGGATCTATTGTTGTTGGGGTTGTCGGTTCCCATGTAGTGGTTGTTGGATTCGTTGTTGTTGCGGTAGATGTTGCCGGATCTTCCGTTGTAGTTGAGGTAGATGTTGTCGGAACTTCCGTTGTTGTTACGGTAGATGTTGTCGGAGCTGCCGTTGTTGTAGTAGTACTTGGCGGCCTCGCTGAAGAACTCGGGCGAGCAGTCGTTGTCATAGGATTCGATGGACTACCCGGCACACACTTGGCGTGTACGGGCAGATCACACACATTGATGGCGGTGTTAAAATGCAACCCACCAGGACATTCAAACTCCCACGCATCCTTCCGACGACATTCGAAGAAGCGGCTACAATTCGTGGGATGTATAAAGTAGTGCGGCAACTCTCCCTGCACTTCGGGACAGTTGGGATGGCTCGGGACCATATCGCCAGGTTCGGCGTGAACGCACGCGAACAGCACAATTGTCAGGACGATGTACTTCATTATTATTTGCGGATTGAAGGGCAGAAATATATACACTCTCTCTTTTGGTCACTAAAATCACCAGATGTACCGAACGGGTTGTACAATGCACTGGAACTCCCTTTCGAACCTCGCCAACTAAACTGACCCGTGTGTACTGATAGTACAGCCGCTAAGAAGCATAGATTTTTATAGTACCTCTCACCCATCGGTCATTAAATTTTTCTCTTTTGGTATTATCTTGGTTTGATTCTTGATGCCAATATCTCGAGTATCATGACCATGCAAGCCTTAAGGACGGTAAATATTGTTCATGGGTAATCTATAATGTTCCTACCTACTTATCGCCGGGGATTCCACCCGTGTGAAAACAGATACGTCCGGGGTTATGATAACTGATTTGTTGCAAAATTCCATTGTGCTGGCTTGGACGACAATCGATCCCATAACCTGAATCATCAATGTGTGCTTATTTTAACTGCCAGTTGTCTTTGGTCACTCTTGATGCTTGGTGGGCCCTCGCGTTGTTAATTTGTTTGATCAGTAATGGTTTAGTGAAGTGCGCTGGGTTGTGCTATCGTAAATCCTATGACGATCACCTAGGTTAAGAATGTGTTTCCGTCCTCTTTGTCACTTTTTATGTAACTATTATGTCATTTTAATTCATTGGAGGCTCAGATCCTACTTTTCTAATATCTTTTAAATTTTCGCTTTCTTACCATAGATAAGTGAAAACAAAATCGGAATTAAGCTGTGTATAAAGAAAGCATCTGATGCGACAGTACAACCAAAGAAACCGATCCGCAAGCGTGCCCGTAAACCGAAGAGCCTTAACGAGGATAGCTCGGACGAGATGTCGCCGGAGAAGCGCAACCGGCGGAACGAGAAACCTTCGAAGAAAACGAACAACAACACCGAAAAGCAGAGCGCCGAGAAAGTGTGCGAGGATCAGAGCGTCTGGGCTAACGGAATACCCGATCTGGCGTTGTATACGGTAGGTAGGCCTTTGGGAGGGGCATGGTGAGCTATTGGTAGTAACGATTTTATCCCCGTTTTCAGATCTTCAAACACGCCGTCCAGGAGGAAGGTGGGCTGCCGACACTGATCCGCCTGTCCGAGGTTTGCACCGCCTGGAACAAAGTATCGCAAACGCCGTCCCTGTGGCGCAACGTCGATTTTGGCACGTGGACCAAAGATTGGTTTAAGACGGAAGAGCGGCTAAAGTGGCTCATCGAAAATCGTATGAAGCACGCAACCGAGGTGGGACTGGGTAAGTTGCTTTGTGAGGGGCCACGCAAACGGTGACCGTTTCTTTGAGGTGTCCGCTTGTCTTTCTATCCTCAGCCAACTGGAAGGTAACGAACGTGCAGTGCGTGCTGGAAAAGCTGCTAGAGGCAGCGCCGGGCCTGGTCAGCATTACGCTCACCGGCTGGAAGTCGCTCTCCTCCGATCATCTGCTGTTTTTAGTGCAAAACTTTAAAAACCTTCACAGTCTCGACCTCAGCTCCGTTAACGTAAGATTCGTTTTGTGCATTTTGGAGTAAAGAAGCGTTCAGAATGACATTGCTTTTCCTGTGTGATTTTAGGCTGAGGTGAACGCCAACAGGACGGCCGTCGGTCAGATGTCGCTGTGCAATGCCATCACGGAAATGGGAAGCAGGCTTACTCACCTTCATTTGGCACACAATCGGCTCTGCGGCATACCGCAAATTGTGAAAGCCCTCTCGGTAAGTGTGTCAAGTGCGGGAACGGGTTGAGGGAAGCCTGCTCTTAAAGTGCATCACGGTCTTCAAAGGGTTTCATGAGTGGAGTACTTATCTTTATGTCATTATTATGTGTTTCTATTTCCATTTGCTTTCCTTCTGCTATATTAGACGCACTGTCCAAATTTGCTGCTACTGGATCTGTCCAACGTCAACACGATTGCCATTTCGCACGGTGTACTGCATATCGAGCAGCTACAGCACGGCTGCCAGAAGCTTAAAGTGCTTCGGATAACAAACTCACACATCAACCTTAGCACCGCATCGTTACAGGAACAGGTAGCCTTTTCGCTGTCCCTTCCCCATGTTATACGCGTTTAAAATGTCCTGTTTTCCCCCCTCTCCAGATGGCATCACCCGGCTTTCCCGAACTGGAAGAGCTTTCCGTAGCGTCGCTGGCGGACGAAGCGCGCCTCTTTAACGACGAGTTTCTGCAGCGCATTCTGAAAACAAGCACCAAACTAACGCTGCTAGACGTGCGGGGCTGCGCGCGCCTTACGCACGACAGTCTGATCCGGTTGCCGACCTGGGATTTGAAGCATCTCTTCCTTTCCGGATGCTCGATCAACCGCGACATGGGGTAGGTGGTAGAGAGAACGTTCTGTGTTGTCGACGACAAATTAAACTTTGCGCTTTTCTTGCAGTGCCGGACTCGAGCTGATTGCGTCGAAATGGGCCCACAGTTTGATTGAGTTCGATCTGGCGTGGGCCAGTGCTACCAAACCGCTGGACGATGCACTGAAAGCCCTCGCGGACAAGGGTGCGGAATCGCCATTGAAGTGAGTTGGTGTTACATTGCAGGCTTATGAAAGGCTTTTCGTGCACACTTCTTATACGATGTCACGTACCCACAAGTGTTCGTGAAGCAACACAAGTCTTATATACCCGTTTTCCGTTCTTCCCACAGGTACCTCAATCTATGTGGATCATCGGTTTCATTGGAGGCAGTGAAGGAGGTGCTCGCCAACTGTCCACACATTAACGCCATCAATCTCGCCTCGTGTCGAGGGTTGCCGCGAGGCGTTAAGCGATTACTGCAAG
Organism: Anopheles epiroticus; assembly: GCA_000349105.1. NCBI lineage: Eukaryota > Metazoa > Arthropoda > Insecta > Diptera > Culicidae > Anopheles > Anopheles epiroticus. The sequence goes on along the minus strand of KB670981.1, from coordinate 11,538 downwards.
GTGCGCAGGAGATTGCGGAACTGCGGGAAAACCTGGGCGTAACGTTGAAGGGCAGTGCTGCGGGCGGTTCGCAATCTTCAGCGATCTCTCCTGGAGGTGACACGTAAGCGCCCCTGTTGCATCACCTTCCTGTGAGTGTGGAGCGTGTAGCAAATACCACAAAGACGTTATTGTGGCCAATCACATCCACCCTACAAGTCCGATTGTGTGATAAGCAGTATGACGGAGCAGCAGTTTCCGAGATTTTCAAGATCGGATCGAAAATGATAGATGGCATTATCGTGCGAGGGAGGTGTGGTGATAGCCGGTGTAGCGTTATCACAATAAGCCCAGTAAGGCAGTCTACTCTTCTGCATTGCATTTTTTTTTGTAACATAGTAGGGAAGGTCGATAAAGCACTATTTGTTTGTAATTAGTTTCAGCTGTACGTAGAAGGTGGTAATTTTTTTAATAATTTTCACCAGTTACGTGCACAAGCTTAGCTCCTTAACATCGGACATTGCAGCGTCCGATGTGTGCAGCAGCAATGCATGAGTTGGTGACGAAGGAATGCGTGTACAGAATTGCTTCAGCTAAAACTTACAGCTACAAAGAAAAAAGACGCGCGCGTGTTTTGAGCTTGATTGAGCTACCTTTTTTTTAAGTGCAAATGTTTAATGCGCCCCTAGAGTTTAGCGTAAGTTAGTGGAACACGTGCAATGCCAAACGTTATGCGGCTTTACCTCCTCTACCCCATAACAAATTCACGCCAACAGATGTACCTTTTGTTTTTAACCAGTTTTATAACCTGCTTTGCTATAAACCATATTCGCTGCTTAATGCTACAAAATTTTAACGCTCAAACTCGATCTCAACGGTACCCCAACTAGCCTAACATTGAACTATTGTTTTGTTTTCATGTTTTTTTTCTATACAAAACTTTTGCTAGCAACAATTTTTTTTACCTTATCAGACACGAACAAAATGATTCTAAAGCGAAGGTACAGATAGCGAAAGGTAACAAAACAAATGTCCCAGTGTAGATATGAAAAGATGAGGTAATATGTTGAAAGGGAGTTTCCGTGCTAGACGGAATCTAAATTAGTGGTGTAGCTTGGTAATTCATTTAAAAATGCATTTCAATCGTTCTGATGATACGAACGACACACATACACATATGCTACAACGTGTCCCGAAGGTCCTTAGTGTTGGCCAATGTTCTGTGTGGTGTTACAATCCTTCACGAAACAAGTGTACTGACACTGGGAGTCGGAATTGGCTTTCTACTTGCAATTGATCTCCTCATGTCTAGACTAATTGATTCTAATTTTCTCTGCAAGGAATCTCAAAAAAGTATTGGAAAATTGTAATACATTTCTGTTAAGTCAAAAAAGTTTTTTTTTTGTTGTATAAGGTATATTCATATGTTCAAAATTCTGCATGCGCTTCATGTTTGGCACCTTTTACGCTATCTATTTCTGATAGGGCAATAATGCTTATGCTTGCAACACTTTTCACAATTCAAATTGGTGCGTAATAATCACTGTGTGATAGTTACACCAACTAATTTATTCTTCAGAGTGTGACTAAATAAGGGACTGGTGAAAATATAGCTTTGTACTATTTTATCTTGTTTCGCAAAGTTTTCGGCAGATTTATTTGTATAATCATAATTTATGAAACATATCTAATGAGTGCACAAAGCGCTACATTAACTATTAACATTTGTTTAAAAAAACACCCAACCATTCCTAACAGAAAATTGCTGTACCTTATACTAAACCCCATCCATTGCGTTGAATGCATTTTGTTCGCTTCTGTACTCCCGGCTTCTCGTACGCTTCGTGAAGGACACAGATCCACGGAATTGTTTTTGGTTTGTGCACGGAAGAAAGAAACCTAGTTTAAGTAAAACCAATGTTGCAATATGGTCCCTGGCAGAGAACCTCGGCAAATCTCGGTTTAGGCTTCTTCTGTACGTAGATATCAGTTAACACAGACATATTCACGGACATATTAGGGAATGGGAAATCGATAAGAAAATGGAAACAATTTCATTAAGAGAAAATTAGTAGTTGTAAACTGTTGTCACCTCCTGCAAGATGATGATGTAGGAAGGTAGAAACAGGAGAATTATAATTAAGCATTAAAAATTGTTATTACAAAGTGATTGTAGTATTCATCTTCAAGTTTAACAGTGGGCACAAAATGATTACAAGATTTTGTGTTTGTGTGTGTGTGTGTGTGTGTGTGAAAGAGAGAGAAAGCGTGATTATAATTATGTGTGAGTATGCGTATGAAGAAAGTATAAAGCATAAGAATAGACAGAAAAAAAACCTCGAGAAAGCTGTAAAAATATGCCAACCCAGAGAAAGAGAACGAGAAAAGAAAAGTTACATAAAAAAGTGGAAGGGTTTGAACAGATTTTTCACAAAAACAAGGAAAAAACTTTCCATTTATAAATCACTTTCCCACAAGTGCTTACCGGAGAGCAACGGAGCAAAAACAAAACTAGTATAAAAAAGGGATGCAATGGGAACTAAACGAACAGCGCGAACAGCCAAACCGGTGAAGGAACGGAAACCCACCACCACAAACAAACAAAATCCCTTTTGCGAGTTCTTCCCCACTCTTAAAATGCATTGCGATACAAAAAGGACAAAATACGTAGAAAAAACCAGAGAAAGAGAGAGAGAGAGAGAGAGTAGAGTATAGTTAAAAGCAGATAAGAAACCCCCTTTGCCCTCCCCTGCGTCACATCTGGTTTCCCGGCCTTCTTCCCCCTCCACAATTTCCCCCAATTTTCCGACGCGGAGTCAACGTGTTGCAGAATCAGGGTTCGCACTCCGGCGTCGTTAACGTTGTAATTTATTTTGTTGGCTGCAGTTTAGGCGGCATTATACTAGCGGGTAAGGTAATAAGTAATAAGTGCTTAAGAAAGCGAAGTGAAAACGGAAGCAAACAAATTACAAAACAAAACAACAAAAAGGAATACAAAAAGGATCAACCATTTTCTTTGTTAGTAGTGCGTTTCTTGTTAAGGTGAGATAAAGAAAGAGAGGTAGTGAATCAAAAAAAAAAAACAACAAAAAGGATACACGCGTCCGTAAAGCATGAAGAAAAGCTGAATGAAGCTATGGTGAAACATTTTAGATAACAAAACGAAACACAACACAAAAGGATGAAAGATGTGAAAAATCAAACAAACAAAACGAGAAGAAAAAATAGAAAACAAAGGATAAAAGGATAAAAAGGAAAGGCTAGGGGGAAAGTTCAAAGCTATTTTATAAATCTTTTCCTTCCGAAAAATGATCGCAAGCAAACAAACAACTTGTCCACTTTTAAAGCGGAGCGTGACGTCGAATAGTACGAAGAAAGCAAGTAAAAAAGGGCAGCACAGAGAGAAACCGAGAGAAAGTAAGAGAAAATTGCGACAAAATTTATTACTATTATCATTATTATTATTATGATTATTATTATCAATATGATAATTATTAATATAGTTTCGTTTTAGACTTATTGGACAAAAAACTATATTATTGAATAAATGTGTTTTATACAAAGCGAACCGATTGCGACCGAACCGATGGACCGAAAGCGTCGATGCGTTTCTGCTGCTGCTGCTACTGCAGACACTGTTGATGATGACGGAAAGAGTGGAAACACATTCGCACAAACCATTTCCAATTTGTTGTACTTAATTAAAATTTATTAATTATATCATTCTTTCTTTCGTTGTTTTGTATCTTCTCCAGCACGTCAGTGTAAAAAAAAAATCTTTCCCATTCTCTTTAATCCTTCTAGTGAGTGCGCTTTCGCCACACAATCGACGATCGGGCTTTGGTGGCGATCGTCGCGTAACGATCTCTCGAATAAATATGAATTTGTCAGAAAGAAAAACGGGAAATATGAGTGAGGAAACGAAAGCCAGCAGTCAGTTGAATTGAAAACGTTTCACCGATCGGCTTCAACCGCGTCCTAAATGCGCAGGTTCGGGTTGCTGTACTTTACGTACTTCAGCAGCGCATCGTTCTCTTCGCACACCCACGGCTTGACATGGTGGCAGGCAACGTCATGCCAGTGCACACCGTCATCGTAGAAGTTGTTCAGGATGGCCAAACAGTTCTCGGAGGCGCCGCCCTGGATCAGCTCGCGGTTGTCCGGCTGCGGCTTGCCGATGCCGCCACCCTCGGACCAATCGTTCTGGTTGCGCACGGTCGTCGGTGCCAGCTTCTGCAGCTCGGCGGTCCAGAACCAGCCGTTAATGTTCGTCGGCTGCAGATCGGGCCGGTCGCATCCCTTGAAGTCGCACAGTCGGCCACTGGTCCAGATGTACTTTTGCTGCAGGGAAGCATGGAGAAATGAAAGAAAGGAAGCTCAATATTAATATTTTCTGTTTTGTAGATCCTTTCAGGCAAGTTCGTTTTAGGCGATTGCACGACAATCTAGGAGCAAATCTAGTCTATTGAAATTTGAAAAGTCTTCTCATTCAAAGAAGGAACAGGTGGACGGATAACGACTCTAAAAGGGAAGGCTGATATCACTCAGGCACATTACAACGCATTGCAAAACGTCTTCATACCTTCCACACCTCAACTATTATGACATTACACAAAACAAAAAATAACGCCAGATAATTAAGCCCGCGTGTCCAGCTACCTCCGCGTTACGCCAGCAAACTCTCCCCCTTTTCCTTCCTTTTTTTTCTGTCCCATGTTTGGGCAATGTGTGATGCGCAGATTAATGCTCGATTTAAAACTACGCTATAATGCCAACGGGATCCCATCAACCGTTTGGCAACAAAGTTGCAATTAACCTGCCCAACCCGCGGCAGCTTTTTGTTGCGAATTTGTGGACACTAATCTTCTCATTAACTTGCACTTTTCGCCCAGTCTTTACAATGAAAAAACAACAACACAATTTCACTCTTCATCCAACATTCCTGGCCGGGCGCCCGTACTCGGCGCGATGTCATTAAACTGAAGCCGATCAGCTTCCCGTGCTGCAGCAACCGTCTCAGCTCGTCCGCTCGTCCATTGAGACCGGCTCATCTTCCTGCTTCTGCCGAACGAAAACGAAAGTTTTCCTCCCATACAGCACGGTTTGTGAATGCTGCTATGGACACACCTTTTCCCCTTCCCATCTTCACCTGCTGCCCACTTCACGGGCCTCTCCGCCAGAGTGCATGATTTTCATGAGCTCATAATTATCATCCGCAGATGTGTTGCATCACGGCCAGCGCCGGCATGGTTTTGGTCAGCCAGGTTGGTCGATCGGTCAGTCAGTCAGGGCGGTGGGAAGGTTTCACAACTCGTGCCGTTTCCGCCAACATCATCTCAACCGCTGCGGTGCGGTTCGGTCTGGATCGGTTGGAATGTGTGCGGTTTTATTGATGCTCCACAATACCACTCCCATTTTTTGCTCTCTCCCTCTCTGATGTTAAATAAATCCCTTCGGAAAGGTAAATAGACAGAGGGCGCTTTAGAAGAACAAACAAAACCCTCAAGGGTGGCACGGCTGGCTGCTCAACTGTGTTTATTCGGCCGGTCACGCAACGGATCTACAAGAAGCAGTGCGTAATGGACGCAGCAAGTGCAGTGCGTGTGAAACCGTGGCTGAGGTGTTTGCTGATAGACGATGGGATCGTGGCCACGTTTCCGGCAATGATTGCAGCGTGCGCATATAATACCGATGGCCTGTTTCAGTTGAGAATTGAATGGTAATAAAATGAATTTCCCTTTTTAGGTTTTTTTTGTACATCAGAAGGATTTTAAAGCTCTTTATAATTTAGTATTTTTCTTTAAAACTTTTTAGGAATTTTTAGGTGTTTACGATTTTTCTTTAAATATTATATTTACAATTTCTACTTTTGCTGTTAGAGCTGTGTATATTAAACAACATATTGAAGTAAGTAAAAAGAAGATATTTAAATCGTACACGATAATTCTAGGCAGAAAAATAATGTATTTCATGTTCCCGAATAGAAAAAACTTTAACCCTACAAAGATGAATTTAAACAGAATAATTAAATTAAGATTTTATAAATGATCCTATAAAATCCAAAGTATTTTTTGAAATTGAAAATAGCCGCCTTCTTGCATTAAATTAAAAAAAAAATGCTATAATATTATTTGAAAATGTAAACATTTACAAAATATTGTTAAGTTTTCAAGCAATTCCGAAATAATTTTACCTATTTTATTTTCAATATATTTTTCGTAAAAAAATAACAAAGTCTATCAAATCAAAAGAGCAGTAAAAATTCTAAAAAAAAGTAAAGTTCTGCAAATTGTGAGGCCCCGAGAAGCGTGAATCAAAGAAATGTTCTTAGATAAAATATTTTAGGCAATTGATTGAGTAGTTTACCCAAACAAAAATTCGTAAAGCTGACAAATTAATCTGAAAGGCATTAATACAATCGTAATTATTTCAGGCAACTGTGTAATGTCCTGACAAACGCCTGTTACAAATCACAAAAAAACATGTTTCATAAAAAAATCTAGTAGTAAAAATTAACACTTTGTACAAAAAATGTGTAAAAAAATGTATAAGAATTGTGTGACGATATCCCCAATTTAAAAAACATGCATGAACATGGATTAGATTTTCAAAACAACAAAATGCATCTTTCATAAAACAAGAAATATTAAAGTAAATTGTAAAACATATAAATAATATTACATAAAAACAACCACAACCGGTCGAGTCAGGATGAAAGCTCTGCGCTCAGCAATAATCGATAACGATAGCAATAAAACAGGGAAACACAAAAATTAACCGATTCTTGTTGAAGACAGTTCCCAACACAAAAGCAAAAAGGCAAACCAGCAAAAATAAAAGGAAAATCCCGATTACGTCCACGAGCATGAATAAGCGATTAGCGATTGTCAGCCGCTGCACTGTCCATGAATAATTCAGCACCCAAAGCGCCAAAACGAGGAACAGCACAACTCCACTTGTCATAATTTACGACCGTGCCGCCAACCCTCCCCGCACCTTCCGCACCGCACTTGGGAAGAAATTCGTCTGGAATTTGAACCGTCCGAACGTCGCGAAAAAAAAGAAACTAAAGCAAAAATCATGCTGTCGCCACCAACCGGACCGAGTGACACCCGGCGACCGGCCGCTCTCCCCCGCTTTCCTATTGAACCGGTTTAAGGGAAAGTGGCTATCGGAACTGCCTTCCTTCAGCACCTCGATCCTGCCAGCATCCGCAACTGTGCTCCCTCACCCCAAGCCCAAAATCTCCCGCGATGGTGATAATAATAATGATGAGGTCAAAAATTACAGTCCCTTTACTGCGGTGGGGAAACGATCGTGATCGGCATTTCGGTCGGGCGCTTTCACTGTGCCTCTTCTTGCTGATTAATTCACGCACGCAAAAGTTCACTACTCATTAAGTGGCCCAGCGAGGGCGTTTTTTTTTCTGCACGGCAGGCACATTTATTATCCTTACGGGATGTTGCAGGCCTGTTGCAGCAGGTCCGTTTGCAAGCGAGGATAAGCAAAGCCAACGGCAGCAGCAGCAGCAGCAAAAAAAAGTGAAAGCTAACGCCCAACCGACGACGACGACCTTCCGCAAACAATTTACACGTTTGGTCACGGTGCGTGTGGCACACATTGTCGAGAGGAAGGAGGAGGGCAGGAGGGTTGCATGTCGATGCATCAACGCATACCGTCCGGTGACATCATTGGGCCTTCTTTTTTAAATAAAGGCTTGTTGTGTATGCAGAATGCAGACGAGCCGTTGCGATGTGCGCATGCCTGTGTGGCCTCCCAGTTCCGGTCTCAGGGGCGTTTTCACAATTTTCAATAAACCCAAGATTCAGCTGCACGACTCACGTGACGTAAGGAAAACGGTCTGGAAGTAAACAAGTTCTTCCAATCGTTTCAAGCTCCATTAGCCAAAAACTGGCCCGCTTGTATGCTAATGAGCGGCTAGATATGCACAAGTCGTCCCCTTAAAGAGCATCGGCCCTGTTTGCCGAGTTTCCGACTTTTCCACATTATGCAACGTGCACCGGCACAGGAGGGGCAAGCAAAAACATTCCCGCACATGATCGATATCTCGGGCCATTGATATCGCGTGACGGTCGATCTCTCACAATGATGTGCGATTTATCGATGACAGCGTCGATCCAGCTGGCATTCGGCATTTCGGCGGGGGCGAGAACGTCAAGGCCCCCTCCGAACGAGGAGGGGAGTTTTCTTCCGGGTATGGGCCGGAGAGATGATTTAAGTGCACTTACCCGTCCCTCGACGATTCTCTGCTTGATCCACTCGTTTTCCGGGCTCGTCTCGACGGACACGCTGTCCATGCAGCGCTGGCGGCAAAAGTTGCGCGCATCGAGCCAGTCCTTCTCCACGCCCCGCAGGGTCGGATCGCGCCAGGAGAAGAAGTATCTGGGGCGGAGGGAAAAAAGGGGAAAGCAAAAGAAAAGATTAATAAATTTTACGTTTACCAAGGAGGGGGAAGGGGGGAGGGGTGAGGGGCAAAGGTGAAATTGAATGTTGGCTTTGTAGGAGGTAGAAGGTTGATTAATGCAGTTTTCGATGCAATTGTAGCTTTGACAGGTTGAATTAAAGGGGGGGGGGGGCTGAAAGGACCGAATTAAGGTGCTTTAAGTTATGGTTATTGATCATTGGACCAAATGTAAGCGAATCTGCGAACTATCAATTATAGGAGCAAACGGGACAATTTTCAGATGAAAGCGGGTACGCTTGATGTTGTATGATTTTTTTTTTGTATCTTATTTTATGTGCCCTGAACTGAACTGAAACGGAACAGGAGTTTAAGCCGGTGGCCATTAATAAGAAGGTAAAAGCCAATCATTTTATAATTTTACTCAAAAAATCCGTTCATTGGAGAGTATTGTAACAAAGCGGCTTCATTAACCTTTATATAAAAAAAATTGTTCAAAAGTAAAGTGATTTTTTACCCTTCAAGCGTGTCTAAAATCTTCCGTTACCGAAATTTAAAATATATTCTTTAGCTGAGACATTTCTGTGGAGGCACTACTCCAGATTGTTCTAGGATAAGGGAGAACCCGAGGGATCTCGCAAAAGTTCCATCTTGTAAAGGGTTTCTCTGATAAAGAATGTTGCGTTTCTGGCACTATGTTGACTATTAACAGAACGGTAATGATATTCTATGTTGATGGGAGAAGGAAAAGAAGGGCTCTCCCTCAGCGAATCTGGACACCTCTAGCAAGTGAAGAATCATTCACAAACTATTTTAACAAGTGAAAACTTTAAATTGTACCATGGGTCATATGGGTCAAACCATCTGTCGAACTAATATCTCTTGCATAGGCATTACAGTTATATCTTATAGAGGTTGCTCCTAAACAAACCTGCGGTACCCCTCCGATATTCTGTTACAACGACGTTTCGCTCATATACAAGAAGTAATTTGTTTTTAGGTTTTAAAGAAATGTTTATGATCAGTTTACTGCACAAACCAATCTCAGCACACTTATCTATATGGATAGTCATATAAAAAAAGATTCAAAAACCGAATTGGTTTTGACAAATTATAATTCAGATCATAACATTATTTTTCTTTTCCTCTCACAGTAGTTCTAGAGTAAACAATGATTAGCAAGCTATATGAAAATATGAGAACTACCCTAAAAACGGATGAATTAAATTAAATAGAGCAATATGTAAAATAAGAAAAAACATTTTGTTTGTAACGGCCAAGCCGTATAGCTTAAATAAAAACACTAGAAATAAAACAAAATACAAAACCGAAAGAAAACATACAGTTCTGATTACAGCACTCTTCTGTGAAAGAATACACTTGAAACAAAGCCTGTATAGCCAAAGCAAACAACAATGTCTTTATATAAAAAAGTAAGATTAATAGATTGATCCGTTTTCTAAATGAACTATTGAAAAAATCGACACGTTTTTTTTTTAAACCCAACGCCAGCGAGTAACCACCAGCCCTTTCAATCTCACCACAACAAGACGCCTCCCTCTGCTCTTCAATCTCAACACATCAAACACAATCTCCATGTCAATAAACCTATCGTTCTTCTCTTCCAGCACTCTCAAACACCGAACGTCCAGAATCACGCTTATTACAACGGCGTTGTACAGCATCCTGCCTCAAACATGATGGGCGCCCATTACCATTTCCTTTTACACCGGCATCTGGCATTGAACTTGCTGGGGCGGGCTGCCGCCAGTGGTTGGACGCACATCCCAACCCAACCAACAGGTTCTAGCCTGCCCGTCATAATATATGCGGGAGAAAGTAGCGCAAGAACGCTGACCGGACGGATGGCATCATCGTAAGGGAATGCTTGTTTAACATCGTGTTTGAAGCGTTATACGAGATGAGAGATGAGCTTAAGAGGAACTTTTAATGGCGTTTTAAACTCTGCAACGATGTGAGATAACACGCACACGCGGTTGTTTACGTAAAACCGAACCTGCTGATAATACTTCTCACATAAACCTTTCCAGTGACATTTGGCCGGCCCGAGCACAATGATAGCTCATCGCCATTTAAAGCCACCCGCGGCGCGCACAGGTTAAAGACGTGAAAAACGTGCAATTAAAAATCGCTCCCTTGTGCTTGGGAAAAGCCCCCCCCCCCTTTCCTTCCCCGCACACACACATTCTACGCAGGCGATCGTAACGAAATTCTCACGCCGACAAGACAGGGGGCACTGTTACCGTTTCGATCGCTTTCCACCCAAACACGTAGATGAATAAACTCCGGCTGCGCTCGCGCCCACTCTTACCGCATAATGAAGAAGCGTACCGCGCGGGCGCATTGCGCAAGCCCCGTGTGGAAAGGAAATTTACGGCAGACCACGAAAGGATAAAGGTGGTTTTGTCTTTGGGCCGGCTGGAAAAAACAAAAGCAGCGCCGCCGCTAGAAAACGGTGAAACCAATGCATCCTCAATCGATTCTGGTGAGCGAAACACTTTCACCGAGCGCGGGGCGGGTTCGTCGCTTCGCCACCGTACCGCGGCATTGAAGTCTTTTGTCTCAAAAACGTTTCGCCGGCGGCGCGAGGTGCGCCTGGTGCCTTACCCTTTGCCGTCCGGTGCACGCTCGTGGATGATTCTGCTGGCACACAGGGCCGGGTTCGGCGCATCGAGGGTTCGTCCGTTCGGGAACTGGGCGGCGGTGAGGCCAACGAGGGCAACCGCTATCAGCACGAACTGCTTCATCGTGTGGGATGTTTACTTTGGTGTACCCGCGGGCGCTTTTGCTTCTTTCTGGTGCCGTGCCGGGGCGGGTTGCGGGCAGGAAACGGAAAAACGAGAACAGAAAACGTAAAGTTAAAAATGGAGCAATATTCTATTTATGCTCTTAAACGTGTGTTGAGAAACTATTGAAAAGCACTATTCTAACAGTAAGCATTTTAAGCGAGGAAAATGGCGCCTATTTTTATCACGACACACTCGCACACATTTAGCACACACACACACCGACACACACTGAAGGTGATAAGAGCACACAGCGGCCCGTTACATCAGTTTCCCGTTTCCAAACCACAAACGTACCTTCCACTTGGATGCACGATCCAGCGTCAACTG